>CAUYOR010085340.1:0-19366 GCA_963573925.1 Callimico goeldii | reverse complement strand
CTGGCGACACTTTTTTCCCGGGGGGGGGGTGGGGCCGGGGCGCCGCGGGGCCCCCCCCCCCCCCCCCGGGGGGCACATCCGGCCCACACAATAAAAAAAAAAAAAAAAAAAAAAAAAAAAAAAAAAAAAAAATATATATATATATATATATATATATATATATATATAAAATTGAAAGTACTAGTGGAAGCATTTAAGGCAAATAATTGAGAGGCTCAAGGGAAAAAGCCTCATTAGCGGCTGAGGTCCATCTGACAAACCCAAACAGAAGGAAAGGGAGGAATCCATTCCATAAAAACCCACAGTTTAAGTCAAGCCGCCTGTTGAATCCCTGCTGACCGGCAGGCCACACACACCGGTTTTCAACTGGATGAGGAGCTCCGAAGTGGAACTCCCCCAGGCACTTTCTGTTCTACTTCTGGAGTTCCAAGCCCCCTCCCATCACAACCCTATCCGGCGGGAGGCCCAAGCAGCGCAAGGCGAAGGGAGCCTCCGGCACGACCCGGGATCGCTGCACCGCAGAAGGCGCAGAGTACAGAACTTCCCGTGCGCGCCTCAAGTACGCGCCCCGCCCCCCTGCCTCTAAACCGGGTGGCGCGAAAAGGGACTCGGCGCCTTCCGAGAATGCCCCCGCAGCTTCGAAAGGATCCCCGTGTCCGCTTAGCGCCCTCTCGCCACACACTCACCCACCCGCTCCCTGCAGGTCCTCAGAAGCCCCGAGGAGCCATCGGCCTTCAGGCGCGGGGCCGCAGGCTCTCCTGCAGCGAGACTCTGCTAGGCCGGTCCCCGCCAGCGCGTAGAGCGAGACAGGGCGAGCCGGGCTGGTCCACGTGACTCCGAGCGGAACGGGGGCGGAGATTGGCGAGGAAGGAAGGTAAAGGGAAGCGAGTGCGGGGATTGTTTAATGTGAGGTCGATCCCCTACAAGGGACCTAAAAATCACAGCGCTATGAATTTTCTGCTGAATTAGAGTAGAATGAAAGTCCGATTAGAGGTGAATTTACCAACATTCTTCCCCTTCTTCTAGTCAAGCGAACTATTCCAAGTCTTAAATAGTTAGTTAGAAAAGTTAGGTTTTATTTGGGAGGAAGTGAAGAGCTGAAGTGTAGGGAGGAATAGTCTTCTGGGGTGGGGGGATGTCTGTTGCATTATAGGTATACCTTTAAAGCTTGCGAAGTATACAAGAGGCTCATAAAAGGAAGAGAGCAACCATAAATATTCATTGATCAGTTGAGTGTCTCTTCTGGCCTCTGCTGATATGATCTTGCCCACAAGAGAAGATAACAGGGCTCTGCTGTGGACCCCTGCAATCCCAGCTACTGGGGAGGCTGAGGCAGGAAAATCGCTTTAGCCCAGGATTTCTAGGCTATAGTGTGCCATGGTTGTGCCTGTGAATAGCCATTACACTCCAACCTGGGCAACATAGTAAGAACCCCCCTCTCTAAAAAGAAGAAGATAGGCGCAAATGAATAATAATCTCCTGAATTGTTATGCATTTGAATAAAATGAATCAATTTCTGGGGTATGAGGGAGTTAGAAGATATTTGCTTCAAGATGAAAGGACAGATGATGACGGCCAGACATGGTGGCTCACGCCTGTAATCCAAGCACTTTGGAGGCCAAGGCAGGCGGATCACCTGAGGTCGGGAGTTCAAGACCAGCCTGACCAACATGGGTAAACCCCGTCTTAAAATAAAAAAAAGAAAAAGAAAGGACAGATGACAGAGAAATGAAAATACACAGACAGAAAACAAAACAAAACACGGAACTAGTGATAAAAGCAGAAAGATGCTATTTGAAGAGTGTTTTGATTAGCTCTAAATAATTTAAAACAGAGTCAAAGCCTCTCCCTTTATGCCCCCTACTACCACCCCTACATTTATTTGCTCCAGGAGTCAGACTTCCTGTGTTGGCCTTAGGGAACAATTGTGGGGCTTAAATACCATCTGCCAGGTGGCCACACCAGTGGATGTCAGGCTGACCAGATAAGCTGCTTCATTTTCTAGATTCTAGGCTTGCCCAAGCCTTATTTAGGTTAGAAGCTCCTTGGCCCAAGACCTCCAAAGAGATCCATTATGCCAGAATGAACACAACCAGCCAGTGGATGTAGACAGGTTTACATGCCTTTACAGAATAGCTCAAATCCTAGTGTTCACTTTTCTCAGAGCTACTTCCCCACCCAAGCCCCTGGGGCAAGCATCCCTGAGATAACTAGGCTGTATGTTCACATTAACTTCCCCCCAATTTTTTGGAACACTTGCATCCTGATCTGGGGCTAATACCTCCATTTTCACCACTCACCTCCCTTGAGTTTTTCTCCTAAACCTTGGAATGCCTTGTCTCCTCCACTTCTCTCCATCCGCCTCGTGTGAAGAGTAACTTTCTGCTCTCTGTTCCCTCAGAAATCAAGAGCCACACACTTGACTGGCAGCAGGGTAAAGGCCAGAAACATAAGGTGTCAGTTACCCTGTACTCACCATCTGGGTCGAGGAAGGGAGGTATAGGATGGCACCTCTTTTTGCTTCCTTAGCTCTCATGCTCTAGCCACACTCACTCACATTCATATGCACAATCAGCACACACGGCGAAGGGAGGTGGGACAGGGAGGAAGGGAGGTTTGCACCAACCAGCTCATGAATGCAGCTTGAAAGATTTCACACAGCAAAAGGAAAAAGAGAAAAACCACATACATAAGTTAAACAATAAAGAAGTACATGCCCCTCCCCACAGTCTCTTTCTTCATCTAGGGGCCGGCTCAACCCTCCGCATAAAGTCAGAAGATTTCTACTCCCTCTATTCAGCTGGAGCTTCTACAGGGCCTGGGTCTTCAGTTCAACAGGTTCCCCTGTGACCTCTGGTTGTCCATTGGAGTCATTGGGTTTGGCACCCTTGAGGACAGACAGTCTCTCAGAAATACTCTTGAGCCGGGGGAAGAGGAGAAAGTCGTAGAGGAGGCTGCCCAGACCCCCTCCAATGATTGGGCCCACCCAGTACACCTGTAGGAAGAGAAAAGGATTACTCAGGTTTGGGGAGGGGACAGAGCAGCAAGGCTGCTCCTTTTTCAACCCCCTTAGTGGAAAATAAGACATTGTGCACTTGATATATACAAGAAACTCACCATTTCTTTTCTGATTCATCAAATTGCTCCTTTTTCCTACGCCTTTGCACATGTATATTCTATTTGTTGTTATCAATTTGAACTAGTTTGTATGTTGCTTTCAAAAATTTTTTATACATTTTGGTGAAATACATATAAAATTTGCCATATTAAATATTTTTGGCCAGGCACAGTGGCTCACACCTGTAATCCCAGCACTTTGGGAGGCCGAGGCAGGTGGACCACAAGGTTAGGCGTTTGAGACCAGCCTGGCCAACATAGCAAAACACCGTCTCTACTAAAAATACAAAAATTGATGGGACTGGGCGGGGCTACTGGATCCGTCGGAAATGGCAGAGGTGGAGGAGACACTGAAGCAACTTCAGAGCCAGAAGTGAGTGCAGGGAATCATCGTGGTGAACACAGAAGGCAATCCCATCAAGAGCACCATGGACAACCCCACCACTACCCAGTACGCCAGCCTCATGCACAGCTTCATCCTGAAGGCACGGAGCACCGTGCATGAAATCGACCCCCAGAACGATTTCACCTTCCTTCAAATTCACTCCAAGAAAAATGAGATTATGGTTGCACCAGATAAAGACTATTTCCTGATTGTGATTCAGAATCCAACCGAATAGGCCTCTCTCCTGACTCCCTGTGTCATTCCTTAATTTAATGCCCCCCAAGAATGTTAATGTCGATCATGTTAGCAGACTGGCACGTAACAGTCACCTTAGAGCCCACTCAGACCAATCCAGTGACCATGTGTGGGCTGGCAGCTCTTCCTCCCCAACCAAAGGAACCCCCGTGCTGTGCCAGCCTTCCCCAGACCTCTGGGAGGGCCCTCTTGCCTCACTTCCAGGTTTTGGAGCAAGAACTTGCAAGAAGCCCGCACCCAGCTTCCTTCTGACCTTCAGTTCACTTTGTTGCCCTTGGAGAAGGCTGTTTTTCTTTAACTAAAAATAACCAAAATGCTTTAAAAAAATACTAAATTAGCTGGGCATGGTGGCGGGTGCCTGTAATCCCAGCTACTTGGGAGCCCGAGGCAGGAGAATCACTTGAACCTGGGAAGTGGAGGTTATAGTGAGCCAAGATGGCATGCCACTGCACTCCAGCTTGGGTGACAGACCGAGACTCCATCTCAAAAAAATATATATGTATGTATATATTTTAAGTGTACAGTTTAGTAGTGTTATATTCACATTGTTGTGCAACCCACATCTAGACATTTTTCATCTTGTAAAACTTTAACTCTATACCCATTAAACAACTGCCTATTCCACCCCACCCCTATCAGCTTCTGGTAACTATCCTACTTTGTGTCTATGAATTTGGGTACTCTAAATACCTTATATAATCATACAGTATTTGTCTTTTTGTGACTGGCTTATTCGCTTATCATAATATACTCAAGATTTATCCGTGTTGTAATATGTGTCAGAATTTCCCTCCTTTTTATGGCTAATATTCCATTTATGCATATACCACATTTTGTTTATACACTCATCCACGAAGGAACACTTGGGTTGCTTCTACCTCTTGGCATTGTAAATAATGCTGTAATAAAAATGGGTGTACAGCTTTGAAATTTTTTTGAATTATTTCCATATGTTTGGCTTGCATATGTTCAAAACAACATAAACACAACCAATATTTATTGAGTACTTACTTTATACCAGATTCTGTGCTAAATGTTTCTCACATATAACTTTCACACATTTCTTGTAATGTCCCGTTTTATAGTAAAAGAAACTGAAGCACAGAGTGATTGAGTTATTTGCCCATGGTCACACACAAAGCCAGTAATGTGTTAGAAATGAGGCCCATTTGTGCTCACAACACATCCTGATCTCTCAGAGCAGAATTTATTGTGCTCATATTTAGTTGTCTCTTTTCATACCCCTTAGTTCAGGCACCCAGTGAATACTCAGTGCATACTCCCTGACTAAGCAGAGAAGGAACAATATGAGCAAGAGCCTCTCTTTCTAGTAAAATCGTGAATCCTGCTCACACAGACATGCCAAACTCTCTGACAGCCCCCTTAGCTGAGTGCTGGTAGAACAGCCAACACATGCAGAAGGAAAGCAGGAACCCAGCCTGGAACCTGCAAACCACAACCATCCAGAAGGGTTCCAGGATCTTGCCCCTCTCCCTTCACTCACCCAATGGTTGGTGAAGTTCCCAGTGAGAATGGCAGGAGCAAAGGAGCGGGCAGGATTCATGCCTGCACCAGTATAATACATCTGCAAAAGAGACAGTTGTAACTGAGACACACCCCTGCTCCACCCCAGCTTCTCTTGCCACAACCCACATTGCCCCTGAGAGCTGACATCTGGTCTCCAGCCAGCAGCAAGTAGAGAAGGACTGCCTGCATTACTCTCTGGTGGTTCCCACAATGGGGTGAGGGCAACGGATACCCCATCTGGGAACAGCCTATGGATCCATAGGCAAAGCCCATGTCTAGCCAGGATGCATGCATTTCTACCTTGGGGTCAAGAAGGACTAGATATAGCAGTCACAAGAGTGGGATACGGTAGAGTTGATTCCTCTGTGCCAGTACACAGTGCGATGGGTAATGTTCATGTTTGACAGTGAAGTTGGCAGGAAGAACCCTTAAAGGTTAGGAAAGGTTTAGGGGCCCCGGAATCCTTGAATGAGAAGTTTCTCTCCTTCCTGCCCCAAATAAGTTTCTCTCTCCTTACCCCAAAGAGGTGCCCCAAGGCAAGGGAGAAGCCAATGGCCAGGGCCACGGAGCCCAGTCGGCCATTCCGCCTCTCGTCGTATGTGGCAAAGATGCAGAGCACAAACTGGAGCGTCAGGAAGATCTCCACTGTGGTGGCCTGGCCCACGCTTACCCCAGGGTGCAACTGCGCAAAGGAAAAAGAAGAGGCAGCTCATTAGGGCTGCTAAAGTGTTACCTCCTCAAGACTTTCCCAGCAAGGAGCCCCTTCCAGCATCAGGTCTCTGGAAAGGAAGGATAATACAACCCCCTTCATAGTCATTGTATTTGCATCTTAATATCTCCTAACAATGCTCCTTCATGATGGAAATGACTGCACCCACTTACATGGATGAGGAAACTGAGCCTTTGAAAGGTAAAATAAGTTTCCTTAAGAACCTGCAAGAAGTTGGAAGGAAAGTTGAAACTCAATCTCAGGTTTCTTAATTCTCAGTCCAGGGCCCTATGCCTTCCTTTCAGCTCTAAACCACCTGTCCATCCTCCCCACTTTGACACACATATGCTCACACATGCACTCACACATGCACATATTGTCCCAGATCCCAGGGGAGCTGATTCACCTGTACCAGTCAGGGAGTCAGGGCAACAGAGAGTCAGGACACCAGGTTCCCATCCCCTCTCAGCAACCATTACCGTGTTGAGTGCTAGGTTTCCTCGGACGGCAGGCGGGGTAACACTATACAGCACAGCAGCCCCAGCCACAGCTCCCAGGAGCTGGGCTGCCATATAGCAGAAGGCACGGAGCAGGGACATCTGGGAGCCCACAAGGAAAGCAAAAGTGACTGCAGGATTGACGTGGGCTCCACTGATGTGGCCCACAGACTGCACCAGGGTAGCCAGAGCCAAGCCAAAGGCCATTGCCACCTGCAGCACATGCAGGGGTCCAGGAGCCCAACGCAATGAGGACCCCAGCCCAAAGAAGACATAGAAGAGGGTGGCAAAGAACTCCGCAAATATGGCCCTCCAAAAGGAGGCTGACCGCAGTTCCCACATGGCAGGGGGGATGGGCACAGTGCCTGAGTCCCTGCTACCCCCCTGGCCTTATCTGGGTGGACAGTCCCCTTTATAGAGGACTCTTAATCCCTGGGAGGGGCAGGCTGAGGTAGCTGGCCCAGCCTCTTAACCCCTTCACAGCTGTGCAGGGATAGGCCTCCTCCCATACATAGTAAAGATGCTGGATTTTCCTGCTTCTCTCAACTGGGAGATGAGCCGAGAGAGCCATGGCAGTGAGGGTGGGATTGGGGTCAGAACAGAAAAGACTATAAGAAGGGGGGCAAAGAACAGTGGGACTGGAAGAGTCTGCCCTTCAATGTGTGTCAAAGTTGGAGTTCATAGTCCTGACTGACATCTACATTCCAATACTCTGCAACTCTCTTTGGAAAGTCTGTCAAGCTGAGCTCACTTCACGATATTTGGGGCTGAGCTCATGGGGGCCTCAGGCTCCTCTGAGCCTGTCAGGGGCAAGGGTGGGGGCGGGGGTAAGGAGTGGGGTTCAGCAGGGAAGTTGGATAACTAAAGAGAATTCTTTAGTTCCTAGGGATTAGAAGGCTTTCTCTCATTGGCTAGTTCTGGACTGGAATCTGTGGACCCTGCAGCTCTGGGACAGAATAGTTCTGCTGTGTCTGGCTTTCTCTGAGCCCGGGTTCCCTACCCTCAGTCCATGACAGCACCTCCCTTTTCAAACCCTAGACCTGGCTTTTTAAACCACAGAGACTGACAGAGAGAAGACACTATCATCCCCGCATGGGCTGGGCGTGAGGTTGGAGGGATAGAAATGGGAAAGGGACTCGTAGTTAAACCTTAGAATCAGCTTGTATTTCATCTTTCCTAACTCACATGGTCATAGCAAGTAGTGAAAGGAAGGAAACTGAGTCATGGCTATGAAGCAATGGGAAGATCTAATGTCCTCCAAGACAGCCATGATCAGCACACCCCAAACCTTGATCCCCAGGGAAAGATATAGGTGTGCTGAGATCAGATCTGGGGAAACAGCTGGTCAAGGAGAGGGAAAGGATAATATGGGGAAGGAAAGTTTGGGGAAAGAGGTTCAGTTGTGCTTGGGCTTGGTGAGGGACTTGGGACCTAGGCATGGGGCCTGTGTGGTGATGGAGAAGGTGGAATGGGACATACTGATAGGTTCTACAATCTCCGTGTTGTGGCAAGTCATACAGGCCACAGACTTTTTTCATGAAGCACCAGAGAACAGAAATTCAAAGGTGAAGCTGCAAGAATGGTGCCCAGCATGGGTCTCAGCCAGTACACCTGTGGGGAGAGAGAAGGAACACAGATCAGGGCCTGTGCTCTCTCCTTGCAATACCCAGCTAGGGGATGGATGGAAAGAGAGTCATGGTGAAGGTAGAGGGTCCATCTAACCTATCCACTGACAGGAAGGGTTGCTGAAAACAGGTCAGAGAGCACCCAAAGGGTTTGGAGCTCTCAATTACATAGAAGAGAAACAATCCACCAGAAGTTGTTGGAGTCTCCTACATGCTAGAAGCCTCAACAGTCTCCTACTCAGGCCTTGTAACCCTCAGTGCATCTCACCCAGTATTGCTCCTAGATCCCAGTCACCACTGCTGGACTCAGGAAGCATGCAGGGTTCATGCTGCCTCCAGAAAAGATGCCCTGGACAGGAGAAAAAGAGAGGGTAGCACATCATGGTGTTAAGAACAGAGACTTTGGCAATAGATACTCTGGTGCAATTAGGTAAGGATACAGTTACAACTGCTGGTGGGAGTATAAACTGAGATAATAACTATTTTTTTTTTTGAAACAGGGTTTTGCCCTGTCACCCATGCTGGAGTGCAGTGGTGTGATCACAGCTCATTGCATCTGAGTGCAGTGGTGCGATCACAGCTCATTGCATTTTTAACCTTCTGGGCTCAAGCAATCCTCTTACTACATGGTACATACCACCATGCCCAGCTAATTTTTTTTTTTATTTTTTGTAGAGATGGGGTCTCACTGTGTTGCCTAATCTGGTCTCAAACTCCTGGGCTCAAGTGATCCTGCCACCTCGGCCTCCCTAAGTGTTAATATTACAAAGTGAGACACTGTGCCCCACCTGAGATAATGACTTTGGGACATGGTTTAACACCTACTTTTAAAGATGAACAAATTACATAATTTTTTTTTTCTTTGAGACAGAGTCTCATTCTGTTGCCCAGGCTGGAGTGCAGTGGCACAATCAGCTCACTGCAAACTCTGCCTCCTGGTTAAAGAAATTTTCATGCCTCAGCCTCCCAAGCAGCTGGGACTACAGGTGCCTGCCACCATCCCCGGCTAATTTTTGTATTTTTAGTAGGGATGGGGTTTCACCATGTTGGCCAGGCTGGTCTCGAAGTCCTGACCTCAAGTGATCTGCCCCTCTTGGCCTCCCAAAGTGCTGAGATTACAGGTGAGAGCCACCGCACCATGTCAAATTACATAATTTCTGACTCAGCAAATTTGCTTCTCACTTATATACCCAAGAGAAACTTGGGTAGCACATCACATAAATTTATGTAATTATCGGCTGGGTGCAGTGGCTCACACCTATAATCCCAGCACTTTGGGAGCCCAAGGCAGGCAGATCACCCGAGGTCAAGAGTTTGAGACCAGCCTGACCAACATGGTGAAATCTCATCTCTACCAAAAATACAATAATTACCAAGCCTGGTGGTGGGCGCATGTAATCCCAGCTACTTGGGAGGCTGAGACAGGAGAATTGCTTGAACTGGGGAGGCAGAAGTTGCAGTGAGCCAAGATCACATCACTGTACTTCAGCCTGGGCAACAAGAGCAAAACTGAGTCTCAAAAGAAAAGTAATTGTCAAGGTTCCAGTTTTTCTATTGGGTGAATGGTTAGAAATGATACTTAATCATTACTAAAAACAAATAAGTGGGAGCCATATATAGGCCAATGAGGAGAGGATATCATGAACAACAAAATATTCTGTGTACTCCAAATTAATTTAAAAAGCAGTGACAACAATACATGCTTTACTACTTTCTAGTTGAACAAGTTATCCCCACTATATATAGGTTCCAGGAGGGCAGGGACCATGTCTGATTTCTCACCAGTGTAAACCTGGTGTTTAACACAACAGAAGGCAGTAAATAAATATTTGTTGAATAGATTCGATTAGCATAAGCTAGCTAGCTTCCTCTATCTCTCTCTCTCTCTCTCTCTCTCTCTCTCTCTCTCTAAAGAGTCACACTCCAAAGTATAGTGATGTGATCTCAGCTCACCATAGCCTCCACCTCCTGGGTTCAAGCCTCCCAAGTAGCTGGGATTAGAGGTGCATGCCACCATGCCTGGCTAATTTTTGTATTTTCAGTAGAGACAGTGTTTCATTATGTTGGCCAGGCTGGTCTCAAACTCTTGGCCTCAAGTGATTTGCCCGACACAGCCTCCCAGAGTGCTGGGATTACAGGCCTGAGCCACTGCACCGGGTCAAATTAGCATAAACTTTCTGAGTCTCGGTTTCCTCTGTATCAAATAAGATAATGTAAGTAAAGGGCCTAGTAGTATCTGGCATAGAATAAAACACTTAATAAACAGGAGCTACCTGCACCTTACTCCCAGCTACTCAGGAGGCTGAGGTGGAAGAATCACTTGAGCTCAGGAGTTAGAGACCAGCCTGAGCAACATGGCAAAACCCTGCCTCTACAAAAAAAACAAATTTAGCCGGGCACAGTGGTGCACACCTGCAGTCCCCGCTACTGGGGAGGCTGAGGTGGGAAGATGACTTGAGCCTGGGGGATGGAGGTTGCAGTGAGCTGATATGGCACCACTCCACTCCAGCCTTGGCAACAGAGTCAGGTCCTGTCTCAAAAAACTTGAAACTTTGGCAGGGTACAATGGCTTATGCCTGTAATCCCAGCACTTTGTGAGGCTGAGGTGGGCATATCATCTGAAGTTGGGAGTTCGAGACCAGCCTGGCCAGCATGTACTAAAAATACACAAAAAGAATTAGCTGGGTATCATGGTGCATGCCTGTCATCCCAGATACTTGGGAGGCTAAGGCAGGAGAATCACAGGAAACAGAGGTTGTGGTCACCTGAGATCACACCACTGCATTCCAGCCTGGGCAACAGGGTGAGACTCCATCTCAAAAGGAAAAAAAAAAAATTTTTTTTAAAATTTTTTTTTTTAGATGGAGTTTCGCTCTTGTTACCCAGGCTGGAGTGCAATGGCGTGATCTCGGCTCACCGCAACCTCCGCCTCCTGGGTTCAGGCAATTCTCCTGCCTCAGCCTCCTGAGTAGCTGGGATTACAGGCACGTGCCACCATGCCCAGATAATTTTTTGTATCTTTAGTAGAGACGGAGTTTCACCTTGTTGACCAGAATGGTCTCAAGCTCTTGACCTCGTGATCCACCCGCCTCGGCCTCCCAAAGTGCTGGGATTACAGGCTTGAGCCACCACGCCCGGCCCATACCAGGCATATTTCTGCCACAGGGCCTTTCCAATGGGTGTTGCTTCTGCCTGGAATGTTCATACCCCAGATTTCTTTCTTTTTTTTTTTTTGAGACAGGGTCTAGCTCTGTTACCCAGGCTGCAGTGCAGTGGTGCAATCTCAGCTCACTGCAACCTCTGCCTCCCAAGCTCAAGAGATTCTCTTACCTCAGCCTACCAAGTAGCTGGGACTACAGGCACATGCCACCATGCCTGGCTAACTTTTAATTGTTTTTGTAGAGATGAGATCTCAGTGATATTGTCCATGCTAGTCTCGAACTCCTGGGCTCAAGTGACCCTCCCACCTCAGCCTCCCAAAGTGTTGGGATTACAGGCGTGAGTAACTGCAACCAGCCTCCCATATTTCTAATGACTTAACTTAACCTCTCTCAAGCCCTAGCTCAAATGTCACCTGGGACAGTGAGGCTTTCCCTGGCCTCTTCCTACATTCCCTATATTCCCTAGCACTCTTTCTGATTATTTATTTATTTATTTATTTATTTATTTATTTATTTATTTATTTATTTATTTGAGACGGAGTCTCACTCTCATCCTGACTGGAATGCAGTGGTGTAATCTCAGCTCACTGCAACCTCTGCCTCCTGACTTCAAGAGATTCTCCTGCCTCAGCCTCCCAAGTAGCTAGGATTACAGGTGTCCACCACTATGCCTGGCTAACTTTTTGTATTTTTACAAAAATACAAAAACAAGGTTTCATCATACAATGGGGTTTCACCACATTGGCCAGGCTGGTCTTTAACTCCTGATTTTTTAAAATAGCGCTTATTCACAATTGAAGTATAATGCCCTGACTCTATTTTTAAAAATCAGAGACCAGGCATGATGGCTTATGCCTGTAATCCCAACACTTTGGGAGGGTGAGGCAGGCAGATCTCTTGAGATCAGGAGTTCGAGACCACCCTGGCCAACATGGTGAAACCCCCAGCTCTACTAAAAATACAAAAATTAGCCGGGCATGGTGGCGCATGCTTGTAAATACAGCTACTTGGAAGGCTGAGCCTGGATAATTGCTTGAACCTGGGAAGTGGTGGTTGCCCTGAGCCAAAACCGTGCCACTGCACTCTAGTCTGGGAGATAGAGCGAGACCATGTCTCAAAAAAAAAAAAAAAAAAAAAAAAGGAAAGAAATACAATGCCTTGCTCATTTATATTGTTTGTTGTTGTTCTCCTCTCACTGCATTGTAAACTCCACAGGGTCAGAGATTTTTGTCTTTTTGGTTCACAGCTCATCTCCAGCCCCTAGAATAGTTCCTGGTACACAGAAAGCCCTCAAGAAATATTTGGTGAATGAGTGCACCTAAGAAATTTGGAAGAGCCAGCAATATGACAGAGCAATCCATTCATACATTTAGGTAAAAGATTAAAAACAAGCTCAGAGAGCATGACCATAGTTTATGACGGGCAAAACAATTTGAGAGTAGAAAGAATGGGTAATTGGAAAGGAGAGAATATTTTTTTTCCAGAATATTTTGGAGCTTTTCTTTTTTTTTTTTTTTCTTGACATGGAGTTTCGCTCTTATTGCCCTGGCTGGAGTGCAGTGGCATGATCCTGGCAGTGGCATGATCCTGGCTCACCCCAACCTCTGCCTCGTAGGTTCAAGCAATTCTCCTGCCTCAGCTTCCGGAGTAGCTGGGATTACAGGCATGCACCACCAGGCCTGCCTAATTTTGTATTTTTAGTAGAGACAGGATTTCTCCATGTTGATCAGGCTGGTCTTGAACTCCCGACCTCTGGTGATCCGCCTGTCTCAGACTCCCAAAATCCTGGGATTGTAGGCGTGAGCCACTGCACCCAGTCTGGAGTTTTCTCCTCCATGTATGTAGTATCTTTGAGTAAACATCACATATATTATAAAGTTTTAGGCTATATATGCTCAAACTCTATTATAAAGCTAATTGTTCAGTTGTCTTAGAATCCTTCCCTTTTTTGTGTTATTTTCTGTTTTAGTGTTCAATCGCATTGTTAGAAAGAAAAGGAGATCAAAAACAAAGTTTTATTTGTTCACCGTTTTACTTGCCAGAAGACCCTGCAAGTACTTAATAAGGAATATAGTTGAAAGAGGTTATTAGAATTGTTTGGTGATTTTGTTGTTGCTGACTTAGTTATCTGTTAGCATGCATTACAGGCTGTACATGGCTATATGTCAGTAATTCTAGAAGTGACTCTTTGAAAATAATTTCCCCAAATTATACTCATAAACACTATTTGTAACTTAATGAGGTTTTTTGGTTTTTGTTTTATTTGAGACAGTGTCTCACTCTGTCACCAGGCTGGAGTGCAATGGTGCAGTCTCTGCTCACTTCAACCTCCGCCTCCTGGGTTCAAGAGATTCTCCTGCCTCAGCCTCCCAAGTAGGTGGGACTATAGGCACACACCCCCACACCCAGCTAATTTTTTGTATTTTTAGCAGAAATGGGGTTTCATCATGTTGGTTGGGATGATCTCAATCTCCTGACTTCATGGTCCACCCGACTCTAGTTCCAAAGTGCTGGGATTACAGACGTGAGCCACTGTGCCTGGCCAACTTATGAGTTTTTTAAAGTTTATGTGCATTTTTTGTTATAATTCAGTGGATTTTAGTATATTCACAAAGTTGTGCAATTATCATCATTATCTAATTCCAGAATTTTTTCATTATCCCAAGAGGAAACCCAGTACCAATTAATAGCCACTCTCTAATACCCCTCTATCCAGCCCCCAGCCCCCAGCCCCCAGCCCCCCGCCCCCAATCTACTTCCTGTCCCTATGGATCTACTTATCCTGGATATTTCATGCAAATGGAACCATATAATATGTAGCTTTTTTTGGTCTGGCTTCTTTCGCACCATTTTTTGTTTTTAGCTCAAGAAGTAAACCATATTGTACTAACCAAATAAACTGTACTGACCTTTACTTAAAGTATAGCTTTAACTGAATTTGCATAATTTGACATTTCTACCTGTTACAAGTATAGTCCTTCCAACTTTTGTGTCAAAAATTATTTTTGGGGCCGGGCGTGGTGGCTCAAGCCTGTAATCCCAGCACTTTGGGAGGCCGAGGCAGGTGGATCACGAGGTCAGGAGATCGAGACCATCCTGGTTAACATGGTGAAACCCTGTCTCTACTAAAAATACAAAAAATTAGCTGGGTACGGTGGCGCGTGCCTGTAATCCCAGCTACTCGGGAGGCCGAGGCAGGAGAATTGCCTGAACCCAGGAGGCGGAGGTTGCAGTGAGCCGAGATTGCGCCATTGCACTCCAATCTGGGTAACAAGAGCGAAACTCTGTCTCAAAAAAAAAAAAAAAAAAATTATTTTTGGGCCGGGCATGATGACTCATGCCTGTAATCCCAGCACTTTGGGAGGCCAAGGCGGGCAGATCATGAGGTCAGGAGATCAAGACCATCCTGGCTAACATGGTGAAACCCTGTCCCTACTAAAAATACAAAAAATTAGCTGGATGTGGTGGCACGCACCTGTGGTCCCAGCTACTCAGGAGGCTGAGGCAGGAGAATCGCTTGAACCCGGGAGGTGGAGGTTGCAGTGAGCTGAGATCATGCCACTGCACTCTAGCCTAGGCGACAGAGCGAGACTCTGTGTGAAAAAAAAAAGTTATTTTTGATTAACCACATGCAAAACTTGGCATTTTGAAATCCAGATACTCACTGTTATCTACAAGATGAAGATGGCAAGATTTTCTTTCTTTAAGAAAAAGGAAGCAAGGATATTTTCCCCTAGTTTTGTAATTTACTTGGCAAAAAAGAATTTAATGAAATTTCATCACTAGAGCGATTGTGTTTAGTAAGGACAAAATTTAGGAATTCTTATAAGTTGAATCAATTTTTTTCTTCCCTGTATGTCTCTTCCCAAACACACGTATCCGGTGGTATAAAATTATTGTAAAATGTGTAGGCTGAGCACAGTGACTCATGCCTGTAATACCAGCACTTAGGAAGGCCGAGGCAGGTGGATTGCTTTGAGCTCAGGAGTTCAAGACCAGCCTGGGCAGCATGGTGAAACCCCATCTCTACTAAAAATACAAAAATTAGCTGGGCATTGGTGGCTCATGCCTGTAGTCCCAGCTACTTGGGAGGCTGAGGCAGGAGAATTGCTTGAGTCTGAGAAGCAGAGGTTGCAATAAGCTGAGATTGTGCCACTGCACTCCAGCGAGAGACAGAATGAGACCCTGTCTCAAAAAAGAAATATGTGTGTGTGTGTGTGTGTGTGTGTGTGTGTGTGTGTGTGGTATACAATCGTTTGGATTGCATGAAAAGCAATCTGCTCCCCCCACAAGTCCATTAAATTTCTAAGCTACAGAATTCCATAATTATCCCATCCTATGAACTTCCTTTATTCCATCTCTCCTCTATCTTGTCACTGCTTTATATTATTTGTGAGCATGTTATTTTCCCTTTAATTGCCCATCAATTTTCCTATGCAGGTTTTAATAGTTAGACGTATATCCCCTAAAGCCCCAAAGTTTAACTCTAGGTTTGGTAGATGTGTAATGTAATTTTGCAACATAGATTTTTACTTAAAATTACAGTGGAATTTCAATATGCACTCATCCTTGTTTCAGTTATGTATAGCAATGTCACACGTTAGAAGCCCTGCATCTAAGCTTAATAAACAGAATCAGATATTACTAATATTAATGTTTCAAAACCAATCTCCAGAAAAAGTTTTTTCAAAATAAATTCATTTCATTCATGTTATGGAATTTGAAATTTACCAAATTAATAAACAAAGTCCCGAGTCATAATGGCAGTGTAAGGTTGTATTATTGTTCAAATATTTGATGACCCCCTTGGTGGGACCTTGCAGGATATCATATCATTCAGATCAGGCTTTCCATGTGACTTACAATGTTCCTCTGTTTAGGAGGATTATACATCACAGTGTGTGACTTGCTTTAGTGAACATCATATGAGGGGAGATGATGAATATCACTTCTGCGTGGAAGCTTCAAGAACCAGCAGGAGTTTTATTTTTGGTCTCTTTTCTTTCAACCAATGATACCTACAATATATCAGATGGCAGCTGACCCATTAGTTTGGGTTCATCGGGTCTAGAGAGAAGATGACATGGACAGGAACCACAGCTGACCCATAATGGACATTAAGGTGATAAATAAATCTTTCTTTTTTTATAAGCCACTGAGATTTGGGGAGGTCATTTTTTTTTTTTAACCACAGTGTAGCTTAGCCTAAGCTGACAGATACATAAGTGTTAAAAGAGATAGAAGTCCATTTACTTGCATTTACATTACGAATTTCAATAAGGTTGGACTAGATAATCCATAAGACATCAATTCCTTCTAACTTAGAAAAGGAATTTATTAGGGGAGATAATAAGTAGCTTTGGAGTTTGGAGAGTGGGCAGGCACCAAAGAGAATCCAGGAAGCTGGAGCCGCAGCCATGACCAGAACGTAAATGACCTGATTAATATGCTGTCACTGTTAGATACTAGAAACTGCCACTAGCATTCTGGACACTAGCACCATTGGTGGTCACTAGATACTAGAGGCTACCACTACCTGTGCCAGAATGAACTCTGAACTAATCCAGCATCTCTGTGTTGCTTACCCAACACCCAACTCTTCAAAGAGAGTATTTGATTGGCTAGTCTTGTGTCTTGTGCCTGTATTTTTGTTGTCAGGGTACTGGAAGAGCAATTGTCTCTCCATTGGAACTTTTACAATGAAAAGATTCACAAGATAGTTGGTTTCTTAAGTGTTCGAAGGACCTTCTGATGCTAAGCAAACTGCATCCCCCACAAAAGACAAATATCCCCCACAAACATAGAAGATAAGCAAACTGGGCTAGGTGTGGTGGCTCACACTTATAATCCCAGCATTTTGGGAGGCTGAGGTGGGCAGATCACCTGATGTCAGGAGTTCAAGATGAGCCTGGCCAACATGGTGAAACCCTGCCGCTACTAAAAATACAAAAATTAGCCAGGTGTGGTGGTGCATGCTTGTAATCCCAGCTACTCGAGAGGCTGAGGCAGGAGAATCACTTGAACCCTAGAGGTGGAGGTTGCAGTGAGCCGAGATTGTGCCACAGCATTCTGGCCTGGGTGACAGAGCGAGACTCTGTCTCAAAAAAAAGAGAAGATAAACAAACTTTACAACTTTACAACTTCTAATCTGTATTTCCATTGTGGGGATTGATATGGTTTGGCTGTTTCCCCACCCAAATCTCATCTTGAGTTGTAGCTCCCATAATCCCCACATGTTGTTAGACGCAATGTTTAAGACGAGCTTTTGCTTCTCTTTTGCCTTCTGCCATAACTGTGAGGCCTTCCCAGCCATGTGGAACTGTGAGTTCATTAAATTTCTTTTTCTTTATAAATTGCCCAGTCTCAGGTTTGTCTTTTTTAGCAGCATAAGAACACAATAATACAGAGGTATAACATAAGAGGTATAACATAAACAGTGTAGTACACATGATTGTATTCGTATTGAAAGTGTATGTGATGGATTGACATATTCTAGTCCAGTGCTGTCTGGACTAGAATTTTCTGTGCTGATGCACACATTCTGTATCTACTCCATCAATTGGGTAGCAACTAGACACAGGTGCCTATTGAGTAGTGCAAATGAGGCTAATATGACTTAGGAATTGAATTCTTAATGCTATATCTTTTTAATTGGTTTACATTGAGATTTAAATAACCACATGTGCATAGTGACTACCATATTGGACAGCACAGTTCTAGTCCATTCAGGCACCACACCTAATTTTCTCCATGAAAGTCTTCACTCTTTTTGTGTTAGATTTATTCCTAAATATTTTATAATTTTGTTATTGAAGTTAATATATTTTTAAGTTGATGTTTCCTGTGTTTTGTTGGTTATATAAATGGAACTTATTTTTGTTAACCACTTTTTACTTAGCCACCTTGTTAAACCCTTTCAATGATACATTTTCCACAGAGTGATCTGGATTTTCCAATCACATTGTTTGTGTTTAATAAGTTTTGTTTCTCCCGTTGCAGTCCTCACACTTGTTTGCTTTTATTTCTGTGTGCTAGGACCTCACATGCAGTGTCAAAGAGAGTGGTTGCAGCAGACATTTTAATCTTTTTTTCTGTTTTAAAGAGCATACATAATGGATTTTAACCATTAAGAATGATGTTTGATATAGATTTTTAGTAGATATTCTTTATGAGGTTAGGGAAGTCTCTTCTATTCCTGGTTTGCTACGAGATTACTTATCACAAATGGGTGTTGAATTTAATTAAATGAATTTTTTCTTCATCTATTGAGTTGACTGCAGGTTGTTTTTCCTTTGAACTGTTCATGTTGAACTACCCTTGCATTCCTGAGATATATCCAAATTAGTCATTACAAGTGATGAAATTCTATTGTTTTCTCTTATTAGTCACTTCTTCCTCCCTCTTTGCATGTCTAATACTTTTTTATTGCATGCCAGACATAGTATATAAATGAAACAGAAATGCTCCACATAATGTCTTCTACCAGTAAGAGTTCCCCCTTTCCTCTTTTAGGCAGAGTAAGGGATTTATCAAACTTAATTAGGAATTTTGTTTAGCCAGAGCCTAGCCGTAGCTGTGACTAGGATCCAGCACCAGCTTGGATTATTTATACTCCTGTGGATGGAGTAAGGTTAGGGAAGGTGAGAGGATAAGAAGCTGGTTATGTCAGGATGATGGCGATCTCAGCTCTTAAAAGGTAAAGAAAGCTGCAAATGAGCACTGGGTATTTAGATAGAAGACCATAAAAGGCTGGAAGAGGAACACTTCAGCATCAGTATCCTCAGTCTTAGGAGCAGTACACGTGGTTTTGGGCACGTCTGTGTGGGCTTATGTCTGAAGGAAATAGTTGCCAAGGTAACTGGACTTTTATCTTGCACTATTATAGCCTAAGGCAAAGATTAAATTGTGAGGCCTTATGAAGTACTTTTAAAGGTTTCTTAAAATTGCTTCATTGGCCGGGCGCGGTGGCTCAAGCCTGTAATCCCAGCACTTTGGGAGGCCGAGGCGGGTGGATCACGAGGTCATGAGATCGAGACCATTCTGGTCAAAATAGTGAAACCCCGTCTCTACTAAAGATACAAAAAATTAGC
>CAUYOR010085339.1:0-17258 GCA_963573925.1 Callimico goeldii | reverse complement strand
CAAGCCTGTAATCCCAGCACTTTGGGAGGCCGAGGCGGGTGGATCACGAGGTCATGAGATCGAGACCATTCTGGTCAAAATAGTGAAACCCCGTCTCTACTAAAGATACAGAAAATTAGCTGGGCATGGTGGCGCGTGCCTGTAGTTCCAGCTACTTGGGAGGCTGAGGTGGGAGAATTGCCTGAACCCAGGAGGCGGAGGTTGCGGTGAGCCAAGATTGCGCCATTGCACTCCAGCCTGGGTAACAAGAGCGAAACTCCGTCTTAAAAAAAAAAAAAAAAAAACACCAGGGAGGTAGGTTCTTAGGATCATGTCCACACTTTCCTGGATATTAATTCCAGGAACCCTATCCAATTCTTATTTCTCATGATGAACTTTCTAGAAATATTCCCTTATGACACCAACAATGAAAACCGAAGATAAACCACTGTGAAATATGCTCAGAGCATTTTCCATGACAAAGCTTACTCTCTAGGGGAAAACATTTTCTAGAGCCTATTCCACTTATGAGAAGCATTACTCCTCCTCTATGCCAATCTAGCTTTCCCATCTCATCTAAGAAGGAAAAGAAAATACCACTGTAGAAACACTTACGAAGGTCAAAGCCCAGACACACAGCCTACTGAAGGTCTGAGACTTAATCATGAGACTGTAAAATGCTTTCTTTCTCCCACATTTTATCAAAACACCAACAAGCTTCCAATACAAGAACAACAAGTTTCAGCTACAGAGCTACAAACTGCAGATATTCTCGAACGAAGAATGCATAAAGAAGTGCAAATCCAAGTGTGGAGGCAAAATAAGAACACTAGAGGAATTTGAACATAAGACATCTGCAGATACAATGAATATTAAACACAGCACAGTTCCTACCCAAAGTAGCATAAACTCTCAAATTAAAGGTTGATTTACCTCATTTTCAATTGCAAGATAAACTATGTTCAGTTTTAAATAAAAAATTACAAAGCATGCCAAAAATCAAGAAGCAAAACAATCTAGAGACACAAAATATTATCATAGTCAGGATGAGGCAAAACACAAATGTTAGAATTATTAGAGAATTAAAATTAACCATGATTAATATACTAAGAGTTCTAATAGACAGATAGCGAATATCCAAGAATAAAGAATAGATGGTAATTTAAGCAGAACGGTGGAAATTCTAAGAGATAATCCAAAATAAATGCTGGAAATAAACCACATAACATAAATAAAAAATACATTTTATGGGTTCATCTGTATGCTACCCATAGCTTGAAATAAATAGTGAGCTTGAAGATAAACCACACATTTTCAAACTGAAATGAAGAGAGGGAGAATGAAACACAAATGCAGCAAACATAAGAGTTGTATAGTATATAAAAGTCTAAATACATCAATAATTACTTTAAATGTGAATGGTCTAAATGCACCATATAGTAGAGAAAAATTGTCACATAGATAAAATAAAACAAGACCCAAATTTACATTTTCTATAAGAATATACTTCAGGAAGACTCAGATAGGTTAATAGTAAAAAAAAAAAATGAAAAAAACTATGCCATGCAGACATTGATCAAAAGAAAGCTAGAATCGATATGTTAACTTCAGGCAAATTTAACCTCAGAAAAGGGAAGATTATGAGGAAAACCAGGGGTATTGCATACTGATAAAGGAATACATTTTCCAAAAAGACATAATTTTAATGTGTGTTCGCCTGATAACAGAGCATAAAACACATGAAGCAAAATCTCACAAAGCTGTAAGAATAAAGAGACAAATAAACTATTACAGTTGGAGACTTCTTCCCTATCTTCTGTTAACAGAAAGATCAGGCATGTAGACAATACAGCATTATCAATTAACTTGATCTAATTGATATTTATATATAAATGTATCAAAAAAATTCTTCTCAAGCTCAAATGGAACAACCAAGAAGGGAGACCACATTCTGGCCCATAACATATTTGAAAAATTTCTAAGGAATAGAAATCATACAAAGTATATTCTCATATCACAATGCAATTAAACTAGACATTAATAACAGAGAGACAGCAAGAAACTACCACACAAAGGAAACACAGACTTCTAAGTAGTATATGGAACAAAGAGTTCTCAAGAAAAATTAAAAATCATTTTGAACTAAGTGAAAGTGAAAATATAACATCAAAATTTCAGGTATGTAGTGAGAGCAGTGCATAGAGAAAATTTTCTAAGTGTGTATAAAAAAATAAACATCTGAACTCAATAATCTATACCGTAGAAAACTACAGAACAAGGAAATATTTACAACTAAGTAGGATAAAGAAAAGAAAAACTCAACGTTAGAGCAGAAAACAATGACACTAAAAGCAAAAAATAAAAAATAAATAAAGAAAATCAATAAAACCAAATTTCATGCAAGGAGACAGAGACAATCTATTAAAAAATCAATAGCCTATAACTTTTCACAGAAGACAGTGTTCGGGTGAGATGATTTCACTGGTGAATTCTACCAAACATTTAAGGAAGAAATGATGCTAAATATCCAAAATACTTTCCAAAAAATACAAGCAGGGAGAACATATTCTAACTTATTCAATAATCCAATCAGAGAAAGACATTATAAGGGTGGGGTATTTCTCATGAGGATGGCAAAATCCTCAACAAAATATTAGAAAATTAAACCTAACCACGTATAAAAAGAATGTATACACTACAACCAAGTAGTATTTATGTCAGTTACCCAAGCCTGAGATAATATTCTAAGGTCAGTTAGTATAATCCATCATACAAATAGGCCAAAAAAGAAAAAATTTATATGACTCTTTCTATTACGTAGAAAAAAATTTGACAAAATCCAACACCCATTTATGATTTAAAAAAAAAACCATTCTCAATGAACTAGAAATGTTTAAAATAACTTAAATTCCAAAGACCTACAACAATCCTATGGCTAACATTATAATCAGTGACAAGAATCTGGATGCTTTCCCTGTAATAATGGGGAAAAGGCAAAGCCATTCTTTTTCATTATTCTGACTTAACATACTGTAACACTTAGCTGATTCAGTAAAACAAACAAAAAAAGCAACAAAAAAAGAAAAGAATATACTTGTTATTTTCTTTAAAAAAGGTTGGAAATGAAGAAATAATCTTTTCAATTCAAAGATGACATTATTGTATACTGAAAATTCCAAGAATGAAAAAGAAGAAAACACCCTCCTACAACTAGTTTATAGAGTTAGCAAGTTTGCAGAATGTAAGGTTAAAATACAATGGCCAATTACATTCTTGTGCATCAATAACAAAAACTGGAATTTTAAATTAAAGGAATGCCATTTACAATATCAACAAAAACTGAACTAAATAGTTATAAACTTAACAAAATATGTAAAGAATACATACTTTGAAAACTACAAAAACTATCTGAAAATAAAAGAAATAAGACATAATAAAGTACATGAAGAGATAGTATGTGCTCATGAATTGGAAGAGTTAATATTATTAAGACTTCAATTCTTCTTAAATTAATTTATACATCTAGTACAATTCCAATCAGAATCCCAGCAAGCTGTTTTGCAGCTGCTCACATATATAGTCTAAAGTTAATGTGGAAAGACAAAAGACTTAGGACAGTCAACACAATACTGAAAAAGAGCAAATTTGGAGGACTCACATTATTCAATTTCAAGACAATATGGAGCTATAGTAATCAAGGCAAGGCAGCCTGTTAGTAGTGAAAGAATAGACACATAGATCAATGGAACAGAATAAATGACCAAAGTGGGGGGGCGGGGAGACTTGAACAAATTTAGTCAATTGATCTTTGACAAAGGAGCAAAGGCAATTTGAAAAGGTAAGAACATTATTTTCAGCAAATGGTGCTAGAACAACTGGAGTCCATATGCAAGGAGCTGGAACTATACAGCTAAACTGTCATTATTCCTTGCACAAACATTAATAGTTTCTAGGAGAAATGGGAAAAGAAGTCCATGTGACCTTGGGTTTGGTGATGAATTTTTATATTTAGCATCAAGACCATAATACATGAAAGGAAAAAATACAAGCTAGGCTTTATTAAAGTTTAAAAAAAATTCTGCTCTCTGAAAGATACTAGTAAAAGAATGAAATGACACTTGACAAACTAGGAGAAAACATGTAAAACATACATATATGATAAAAGACATGTATCCAAAATTTACATAGGATACAAAAAACTCCAAATAAGAGAATAATTCAAAATGGGCTGAAGATATGAACAGATTTTTCATCAAAAATGATAAGCAGATGGCAAATAAGCATGTAAGACGATACTGAATACTATTTGCCATTAACGAATTACAAGTTAAAATATCAATGAGAGTAAATAAATAAACAAGCATGAAAGAGATACAATAACATATGTGTTAGAAAAGCCAAAATCCAAAACAATTGTAGTTAGGTATTGTTTTCCTAGGACTGCCATAAAAGTGTTCCACAAAGTGTCAGCATCTGGAGTGCTATGCTCTTTCTGAAGCCGATATGGTAGAATTCTTTCTTGACTGTCATTAATTACTGGTAGTTTTGGGCAATTTCTGGCTTTCCCTAACCTGTAGACACATAATTTATTACAGTGCCTCCATCATTTCATGGCCTGCTCATGGTGTCCAAATATTCTTTTTCTTAAGTGCATCCGTCATTGGATTGGAGCCCTTTCAAATCCAGTCTTGACTTACTTTAACTTGATTATATCTGTAAAGACCCTATTTCTATATAAGGTCACATTGACAGATACCAGCAGTTAGGACATGAACACAACTTTTGTGGGGAACACAATTCAACCCACAGTAAATACTATTGCTAGCAAGGATGCTGAGAGGCAGAAATCTCACACTGATGAAAAAGGTGGTACAATCTTCACTTTGACATTCAGAGCACTGGGCAGAAATCACATCATTTCAACAACCACCGTGGGACTTCACAATGCTTTATTTTAATTAAACAGTCAGATTCCCCTGGTATGCACCAGTTCTAAGTCAGGTGCCCTAGGAGGAGAGGCACTGCTGGAAACCCTGGACCCAAGGGCAGACCCTCAGGGGGACCAGCGTCTTCTGCCAGGCTCTCTTGGGGCGGCCTCAAAGCAGGCCACAGCTGGAGCAATCCAAGGGAAGGGCCTGGCTGGTGTCCAGAGCCGGCACTACTGAGGGCTGGCCCTCTGTGCCCAGGTTTCACCTGGGGGACCCTGTTCCCATCATGAGCCTGCTGCCTTCTTCCTTACACCTTACACAAAAATTAACTCAAGATGGATTAAAGATTTAAATGTAAGATCTAAAAACCCTGGAAGATAACCTAGTCAATACCATTCAGAACATAGGCAAGGACAAATACTTCATGACTAAAACACCCAAAGCAATGGCAACAAAAGCCAAAATTGACAAATAGGATCTAAGTAAACTAAAATGCTTCTTCACAGCAAAAGAAACTATTATCGAAGTGAACAGGCAACCTACAGAATGGGAGAAATTTTAGAATCTATCTATCTGACAAACGGCTAATATCCAGAATCTGCAAAGAACTTAAAAAGATTTACAAGAAGAAAAAACAAACAATCCCATCAAAAAGTGGGCAAAGGATATGAACAGACACTTCTCAAAAGAAGGCATTTATGTAGGCAACAAACATGAAAAAAAGTTTATCATCACTGGTCATTAGATAAATGCAAATCGAAACCACAATGAGCTACCATCTCACTCAGAGTGGTGATCATTAAAAAGTCAGGAATACAACTAACAAGGGATATGAAGGATGTTATCAAAGAGAACTACAAACCACTGCTCAAGGAAATAAGAGAGGACAAAAACAGATGAAAAACATGCTCCATGCTCATGGTTAGGAAGAATCAATATGATGAAAATGGCCATACTGCTCAAAGTAATTTATAGATTCAATGCTATCCCCATCAAGCTACCATTCACTTTCTTCACAGATTGGAAAAAAAAAAAAAACATCTTGAACTTCATATGGAACCAAAGCCTGCATAGTCAAGAAAATCCTAAGCAAAAAAAAAAAAAACCTGGAGGCATCATGCTACCTGACTTCAAAATATACTACAAAGCTACAGTAATCAAAAGAGCATAGTACTTGTACCAAAACAGAGATATAGACCAATGGAACAGAGCAGAGACCTCAGAAGTAACCACACATCTACAACCATCTGATATTTGAAAAACCTGACAAAAACAAGCAATTGGGAAAGGATTCCCTTTTTAAAAATGGTGTTGGGAAAACTGACTAGCCACATGCAGAAAGCTGAAACTGGATCCCTTCCTTATACCTTATACGATTATTAAACCCAGTTAGATTAAAGATTTAAACATAAGACCTAACACTATAAAATCCCTAGAAGAAAACCTAGGCAATACCATTCAGAACATAGGCATAGACAAGGAGTTTATAACTAAAACACCAAAAGCAATGGCAACAAAAGCCAAAATAGACAAATGGGATCTAATGCAACTTAAGAGCTTCTGCACAGCAAAAGAAACAATCGTTAGAGTGAACCAGCAACCAACAGAATGAAAAAAAAAAACTTGCAATCTACCCATCTGACAAATGGCTAACAACCAGAATCTACAAAGAACTAAAACAAATTTACAAGAAAAAAAAACCAACCTCATCAAAAAGTCAGCAAAAGATATGAATGAACACTTCTCAAAAGAAGACACTTGTGCAGCCAACAAACATGAAAAAAAAAACTCATCATCACTGGTCATTGGAGAAATACAAATCAAAACCACATTGAGATACCATTTCACACCAGTTAGAATGGGAAACATGTAAAAATCAGGAGACAACAGACGCTAGAGAGGATGTGGAGAAATGGGAACACTTTTATATTGTTGTTGGGAGTGTAAATTAGTTGAACCTTTGTGGAAGTCAGTATGGCGATTCCTCAAGGATATAGAACCAGAAATATCATTTGACCCAGCAATCCCATTACTGAGTATGTACTCAAAGAATTATAAAATATTCAATTATAAAGACATATGCACACATATGTTTATTGTGGCACTGTTTGCAATAGTAAAGACTTGGAGCCAACCCAAATGCCCATCAATGACAGATTGGATAAAGAAAATGTGGCACATATACACCATGGAATACTATGCAACCCTAAAAAGGATGAGATCATGTCCTTTGCAGGGACATGGATGAAACTGGAAACCATCATTCTCAGCAAACTGACAGAAGAACAGAAAATGAAATACCACATATTCTCACTCATAAGTGGGTGTTAAATAATGAAAATACATGGACACAGGGAGGGGAACATCACACACAGGGGCCTGCCAGGGTGTGGGGGATAGGGTAGGGGAGGGATAGCAGAGTGTGGGGTGATTGGAGAGGAATAACATTAGGAAAAATACCTAATGTAGATGATGGGGGGATGAATGCAGCTAACCGTCATGGTACATGTATACCTAGGTGACAAACCTGAACAATCTGCACCTGTACCCCAGAATTTAAAGTATAATAAAATTTTTTTAAACAAAGTTAGGAAACAACTGATGCCAAAGAGGATGTGGAGAAACAGGAATGCTTTTACACTGTTGGTGGGAGTGTAAATTAGTTCAACCATTGTGGAAAACAGTGTGGTGATTCCTCAAGGATCTAGAATCAGAAATATCATTTGACCTAGCAATCCCATTACCAGGTGTAGACCCAAAGTATTATAAATCATTCACTATAAAGACACATGCATACATATGTTTATTACAGCACTATTTGCAATAAAAAAGACTTGGAACCAACCCCAATGCCCATCCATGACAGACTGGATACAGAAAATGTGGCAAATATATACCATGGAATACTATGCAGGCATAAAAAGTATGAATTTATGTCCTTTGCAGGGATATGGATAAAGCTGGAGACCATCATTCTCAGCAAACTAGCACAGGAACAGAAAAACCAAACACCGCATGTTCTCACTCATAAATGGGAGTTGAACAATGAGAACACATTGGAGCATGTTGGGGGTGCAGGGCTAGGGGATGGATAGTATTAGGAGAAATAATTAATGTAGACAACAGGTTGATGAGTACAGCAAACAACCATGACATTGTTTATCTATGTGTTTATCTATGTGTTTATCTATGTAACAAACCTGCACGTTCTCACTATATCCCAGAACTTAAAGTATAATAATAATAGTAATAATCAAAGTGACACAATTTGGAAGAAAATTTGGCACTGTTTTACAAAACTAAACACGGTCTTAACATACAATTCAACAATCTTGCGCCTAGGTATTTGCAAACTAATTATGAAATTTATGACCACACAAAACCCCACATGTGAATGTTTATCCAATCTCTATTCATAACCACCAAAAAACTCGAAGCAACAAAGTTACCTTTCAATAAATTTATTTTTAAACAACTGGTACATCCATACAATGTAGTATTATTCAGCAATAAAATTAAATAAGTTATCAAGTCACAAAATTATATATAAATTTCTTATAACTATTGCTATGTAAAAGAAACCAGCCAAGAAAGGCTATGTACAGTATAATTCCAATTATATGATATTCCAAAACAAGCAATACTGTAGAGATGGTAAAATGAGCAGGTTTTGAATGGGAGAATTTTGTAATTGGAGAACAGGAGATTCTTAGGGTGGCAAAACTATTCTGTAGGATTCTTTACTTGTTGATATATGACATTATCGGGCATTCGTCAAAACCAAAAAAACATTTTAGCAAAAAGAGTGAGCATCAATTAATACAAATTTTGAAAAAATACTTTAGAAGTTCCGAGCACCCAGGATAGAATGCATAATGTGAGATAACAATCTAACAGTAATACAAGCATGTAAAACAATGTCCCTAATGGGGATGAGGGTATGGATAGGCTAAACTTAGTAACTTTGGAAATAAATAGATTCTGTAAAATGAAATGTAAAAGAAGTTGCATGTAAGTACCACATGTTAGTTTGTAATTTTTCCCCACAGATTAACAATTCCGATGAATCAAAGCATTCTTTCTACTATATATGTACATTGGAATTAAGTAAGAGGCTGTTGAATGGGGAATGCAACAGATATCTCAAACTGTTGAAGTGGGAGGTTACAGTTAAGCAAGAGAAAGTGGGCAGGTGGATCATGAGGTCAAGAGATCGAGGCCATCCTGGTCAACATGGTGAAACCCCGTCTCTACTAAATATACAAAAAAATTAGCTGAGCATGGTGGCGCGTGCCTGTAATCCCAGCTACTCAAGAGGCTGAGGGGGGAGAATTGCTTGAACACAGGAGGCGGTGGTTGCGGTCAGCCAAGATTGAGGTATTGCACTCCAGCCTGGGTAACGAGAGTGAAACTCCGTCTCAAAAAAAAAAAGAAAAAGAAAAAAAGAAAGTGGAGTGATCCATGTGGCAATGTATTAGAGTTGGAGTAGCAGTATGAACTCATACTTAATATAGATACCAATTTTTACATACAGAAATAGCTATACATAAGTGGATATATAAAGGTTACCATAAAAACATATATTTCCTTTCTCTATTAGATAAGAGTGCTTAGAATCAATAACACCACAGTAGTAACAAGTATTAATACGTCTACGACCTAGGACCCAGGTCTTATTGCTAATATTATGTTCCAATAAGAGGAACCAGGATTATTGGAGATATGACTGATTGTATGTTTAGGGCAGAAAATATACAAGAAGAACCTGACGCATATTGTAAGACCAGAAAATAACGAAGTGCTTAGGAAAACAAAACAAAACATTTGATAAAACACACAACCATGAGTTTACATCAAAGGACACCAAAACCAACTAAAAAACTTCCAATTAACAAAGGCAACTAAAAAGCTCCCAATAGCCAAAGCTGAAACAATTAAAAAGTTTAAAAATAGTATTGGATTGCAATTCCAGCTATAAGATAAATAAATATCAATCTATTTGATGCAAATGTATAACTGAATAAATATATGGTATAAAATAGAAATTGTTTATACAGAATAACTGTGAATTATTTTTGTAGCTACTCTACCCTCAAGGAGGTAAAAGAAAACTCTATTCATTAGTGTAGACTGTAAATAGTAACTTCTTCTATTAGTATCCCTTCCAAAGATTATATTATTAAAGGGAAAATAAAGAGTTACTTTATAGTGAAGAAACGTCAAACATGTGATCAAGATTAGCATTAACGGTGACGTCAAGTTGTTAATATGTACCTTTGCTATGGTGAAGTAAAATGAAACTACACCTTTATGGTCTTTTTCTCAGGATTATATAACTGCAGTCTAATCATGAGACACATCCCAGCTGAGGAAATTTTAAACTCTACCTATTAGTCCAAACTACCTGACCAAACTATCAAAGTTGTGAAAAACAAAGACCACGCTCAACAATTCTCACAGTCAAAAGGGATCTAAAGAGATATGACATTAGCTAAAAAGTACATTAGCTAAAAACTGAGAAAATTTGAATAAAATATGGTTTTTATTTAATAATAATGTATCAATATTAATTTATTAATTTTATCAAATATAACATTCAATGCTGGATATTAGTAATAGTGATATGGGAGGGGGGCAAGGAAGTGCTAGGAGGAGAAAGGCGGGGTCTCTGTGAGGGCTCTGCCTTTGGGCCTGTGCACAGGGACCCAGGTGAGGGCAGGCACTTCTGTTTTCACGCTCAAATGACCACTCTGGCCCACCATGCCCCCTATCTTGTGCCTGTGAAAACCCAAGACCCTAGCAGGCACAGACAAGAGTGGCTGGACATCAAGAGCAACACACGGGCAGAAGAAGTTTTTAGCTTAGAAGCAATAGGCTATACCATACAGCCTATTTGTGTGGTGAGCCATACCACCGAGGTTTGTGTAAGTGCACTCTTTGATGTTCACACAATGCCAAAATAGCCCAATGGTGTATTTCTCAGAAGTATCCCTGCTGTTAAGCAACACATGCCTGTATTTAATATTTCCTACTTCCTTTTGAATGTGTCTTGGTAAGGAGGACAAACAGAACTACAGGGAATTCAGACACACTGTAATGGAGTTTTGAGATATGAATTTCAAAGCAATTATGTTTAATATTTGAGGAAATAAAAGACAAGAAAAATAATTCAATGAGTAACACATACACAGGGAATATATATTTGCAACACATATAACTGACAGACTTGCACAAATAATAAGGAAAAAAATCAGACAACCCAACTGGAAAAAAAATGGCATGGGACTTGAATAGCAATTTCACATAGAATTATAGCCAAAAGTCATTAATTTGTGAAAAAGCACGCAGCTTCATTAGTCATCCGGGAAATGCACATTAAAACAGCAATTAGCTACCTCTAAATGCATATCATAATGTCACAAATTGAAGAGTGATAATACCAAATGACACTCGAAAAATTGGAACAGTGGGAATTCTCTTGTAATGCTGATGGGAGTATAAATTTATATATACAACAACCTTAGGAAAAAACTTTGGCAGTTTTTTCAATGGTTACAAAACTGTGCACACAAAGTATACCTAACAATCTTACTTCCAAGTATATATCCCCCTAATTTTTATGTATATGATCAGAGATTTTGTTGAACAAGGTTCATAGCAGGGTATTTCTCAAAGCCCAAACTGGAAATACTCCAAATAGCCAGGAAGAGTAAAACTGATCAATAATTTAGAATCTGAACATTACAAACTTTCCAGCAATAAAATATAACAACTATAGCTCCAAAAGCAACTTGGATATAGCTTACAAATATATAGCTTACAAAAAAACTGTACATAAGAACTTTGAATCTTACATTTACTAAATCCACAATGTCTGCATATGTCAAAGTGGCATGCTGTATATGATAAACACAGAGAATTTTTTGTCACATAAATTAAAAAAAATAAATTAGGGAAAAATGAAGCCAGATACAAAAAGATACATGGTAAGAATTTAATGTATATAAAATTTCAAAGCAGAGAAACATACAGCACTATGAATTATGAATTTCTGAATGAGAGAAGGGGGTAGTAAATGAGAATTAATATAATGGAGACTTCTTTGGCATTGGTTCCAGTTACTGATACGAGTTATGTTCCAGTTACTGATACGAGTACTAGTTACATATATTTGTTCACCCTGTGGTCATTCTTTCAATTGATAATTATCACTGGTACATGTCTGTATTTATATTAAACCTGAAAAAAATTCTACAGCATGACTCATGTTTACTGAAAAATTAGCTGGCAAGATATAATATAAAAAGGAAAGTATAACATTTACCAAATATTACTCTTTATACTATTGTTCAGCTTAATTATTTTTCAACAAAACTAAAACATACGTATGTTTCTAGAACGCTATCTTCTTTTGATTTCTATCTACCTCTTATTTTCTGGAGGAGAGTGTAGCATTCCATTCAATAGGTTATTTCATATTTCTTTCTATTACAATTCTGCAAGGAATATCCAGGCATCTCCACTTTTGTATTCATGCAAAATTGAATAGATTCTGAATAAATGAATAAATAAGAATGATGTTAATTTGATAGATATTCCCAAGAAGCTGACATTGAAATACTTTCTGTTTCTCTTCACCCTACCAGGACTTTATAAATAAAAGACAAGAATATATGGCTTTGATTTGAGTGTATCTCAGGGAATGAAAAGAAAGGGAAACAAAGAATGGAGGGATTCTTTCTGTGACACAATATTGAGAGTATACAGTTTAAATTTTTTATTTTTAAATTTTACTTTAAGTTCTGGGGTACAGGTGCAGATCTTGCAGGATTGTTACATAGGTATACATATGCCATGGGGGTTTGCTGCCTCCATACCTCCCATCACCTACATTAGGTTTTTCTCCTAATGTTGTACCTTCCCAATATCCCCACCCTCTGCTATCCTCCCCCCAGCCCTCCACCCCCAAACACACCCCAGTGTGTGATGTTCCCCTCCCTGTGTATATATGTTCTCATTATTCAACACCCATTTATGAGTGAGAACATGTGGTGGTTGGTTTTCTGTTCTTGTGTTAGTTTGCTAAGAGTGGTTTCTGTGTGTGTGTGTGTGTGTGTGTGTGTGTGTGTGTGTGTGTGTGTGTGTTGCTGTTAAATTTAAAAGAGAATGTCCCTCTCTGGGGCATTTTTTTCCTAAATTGTAAATTTTAGAAAGAATATGATTACACTAGTGTGTTTCAGGACATTTTGATGCACCCCCCCCCTTTTATTAAACAAGTCAGTTATCTTTAGCCAAATGAGTTCTTTTAAAAACTCCATGGTTAGATGCCCACTTCTGTGTGCCTAAAACCATTTGCATAAAAGACCAAAGCAAGAATAGTGAATTTGGCTACTTCCCTGAAGAAAGACCGTGTGCTGAGTGTTCTTAGTCATTTTAATCTTCATCATTTTGTAGGTGAAAAAATAACTCTTTTCCAATTGTGATTCTTTAAATCTGAAATTTTGAGCATTAGACATATTTATTTTTCCTTTCATTGAAATACCAAATGTCGATTTTCTGCTTCTATTTAGTTATCAGTTTTTACTTTGTTGAAAAATATTCTTATGTTGAAATATCAGAGGAAGGTTTGTCTTTTACATAAGGACTAAATTTTCTCAGTCTAAAATTTGAATCGTGATTTTTTAATGGCACTTCTTTGTTCATGCAAATATTTTTATTGTCCGTAACCAAATTAATCAACCTTTTCTTTTGTTATTTTGGTTTTACTTTTAAAAAGTCTTCTTACTTCAGGAATACCAATTCTATACTATTAACATCAAATACCTTTTCTTTCATATCTAATAACTATGGTTATGCTCCCCCAATTTTTTTTAACTTTTTATATGAGAAATAGCTCTTCGTTCTTTAAAGTTTAGTTTTGTATCTTCTGAGTAGCTTTTGCTTTATTTTTCTTTCCATCTTATGCTATTTTTATATAAAATATTTCTATCTTAACTTACACTTATCTTTCTTGTCGATAACTTTATTTGCTTTCTCCCTGTCTGATTTCCTAGAAAGTATCTAACACAGGAATACAGTATATCTAATAGGTGCTGAATTAAAGACTTTGTCTCTCAATGAACACACTTTAATCAGCTGTCAGGATTGAAAGCTTACAACTCTCATAGAATATTGGCAAACTATTTACAACATCTTCCCAATATCTCTCAGGATGAATAGATGTCTCTCTCCTGAATTTCTCTAGCATAATGTTTTTACCTCTATTACTATAATTATCAAATTTTGGTATTTTAACTCTATGTACATAATTTGTTTTCCTCTAACCTTCTATTTGTAAATTGTATGAAACAGATTTGCCATTAAAAGGAGAATTTTATTTGACATTTTACAAATAATATTAGTATATCGAAGCATTGGTAATATTAGGAATATATTCTTTTAAAAGTTTCAACCTATGATCTACATCCAGCTAGTCAGATAAGCCCCCATAAATTATAATCCCTGTATGATTTATAAAATTTGAAGTACCTTTCTTCTTTCCTTTCCATTTTCATTTGACTGAGTTGGCCTTTTCATCTTGGACATTTTAACAATCTCACTGCTCTTTCAGTTGACACTAACTGATAACAACTGAATACTGCCACCTCTCAAATGCTGATCACTGACCTACCTCATATTCTCCTTGATCAATGTTGAAAGCCTTATTCTAGCCTTAAGCACTTCCCATTTCTTGCCTCTGCCAGCAAGGTGATCCAGTTCATCGTAGGACATCTAATAAACTGGCAAATCCTGCCTGACCACTCTGAGATGTATCTACCAGAGCCCAGGGAATGGGTTACAACCAAGTTGGAAATCAGAGCCCGAAGACAGGTTTTCCTAAACATTCCTAATCTTCTTCAGCACTCCAAAATCTTTTTATTTCCCTGGGCTGTTACACCTTTTTGGAGGACAAGGAGCAGTGGGAGACAAATGAAGGAAAAAGTCTTCATTCTCACAAAGCTCCTTCTCAGGGGCTAGAGCAAACTAGATTGGGTGATGAGTCAGGTTGCTTCTAAGGTTCAACAACTACTTCATTAAGATAAGCAAATGTGCTAATTCTAGCTCTTTTGTTTGGTTTCAGCCACTTTGGAATCATGAGACTTTTAACCTTTTCTAACCTTAACTCTTCTCTCCCCATGTCCTGGACCAGCTGGTGAAGCAACCCTAAGAGCCTATTTCCACAGTCCCTCCTCTCACAGAGCTGTGCATCACTTCCACTAAATTATTCCCCCTTGGAACACACAAATGTATTTTTTTCATTGCAACCCTAAACTCCAGGGCTTGTTTCCCAGGCATTTTCAGTTTCCCTGAACGCTGTAACTGAGCAATACTAAGAGCTACTCTACCTCACTTTCTCCAGGTTGGACAAAACATCTATACCTCTTGTTTCCCCTTTTCTCCTTTATTTACCCACAATCTCTCTTTGAGGGCTCCATCATTCTTCTAAATGTCTTTAAAGTTATTCATATTTTAAAATGTCCTAATGATCTTGCAACCCAACACAGTGGAAACCTGTTTTCTCTGTCATTTTCTTCTTAAGTTTGACAAGTATACAGTCATTGTCATTTCTTTACTCATTGTGTTTATTACTGTTCAATGATAAGTAGCTCAATAGTAAGACAAAGTACCAGACCATGGTTCAGCACTAATGAGTGTTCCAATATTGCCATATTTGCTTCCTAGCTTTTTTTTAAAGTTCAAACTATATATAATAACATACCCCAATAAATATAATTCAATTTCCCTCCTTTCTAGCCTAGAGGTAATTACTATGAAAATAGTAGATATCTTCGTATTAACACATATTTAATTAGAGTGCATATTTATATATTCATAAATTATTTACCTTAGTGTTTTGTAGTTTAAAATTGTGTAAGTAATATTTCTTTATTTTTGCATCTGGCTGTTTTCTCTCAATACTATGTTTTTGAGGTTTATCAGCATATACATGTAATATTTTATGGCATAAATACACCACAGTTTATTCATCAATTATTCACCTAAAGAAACTTAAATTGCTTTCTGTGTTTTTGTTGTTATTACAAACAGTAATTCAATCTGTATGCTTATTCTATATCCTTATGCATGTATTTGAGAGATTCTCTATGATATTTCCTTAGAATGGGGATTTCCAATTTAAAGTACGCAGTTATTTTATTAAAAATGTATAATGTCAAATAACTTTATAAATTTTTGTTGTAATTTGCATTTCACCAGCATTGAATGTGCTTTCAGGATAATGCATGCCATTATTAAGACTAAATAGTGTTAGGATCCCTAGTATTTGATGATTTAATGAGTGTGAAATGCATTGCTTTCATTTTAGTTTGCATGTTCCAGGTCACTGTGGTAACTGAGCAACATTTTATGTTTTATAGTCCATATACAGCTGCCTTCTGCTATTCATTTACAGTTTCAAACCCTTTATCATTTTCTTAACTATTTCAATTTTTCTTGTTACTGATTTCAGATGACATAAAGGTACATCTATATCTGACATTTCTTTCTCCTTCCTGGTTTGTGATTATATTTGTATATAATTTTTATTGTTATGCCAAGATTTAGATATAAATATTACTTATTTTTAAAATGTATTCTTTTCTACTAGATTTTCTTTGTCCTCTGAGTATAATTCAGCTAAACCTTCTGGAATTCACTGTAATTGAGAATTATCTCTACAGGGTTGCACTTCCGGCTTTCTTTTTTTTAAGAAGGAGTTTTGCTCTTGACACCAAGGCTGCAGCGCAATTGTGTGATCTTGGCTCACTGCAGCCTCCACTTCCAGGGTTCAAGCAATTCTCCTGACTCAGCCTCTCGAGTAAGTGAAAACACAGGAATGCACAAAAAAAACACCACAAAGATATTCCTCAAGAAGAGCAACCCCAAGGCACATAATCGTTAGATTCGCCAGGGTTGAAATGAAGGAGAAAATACTAAGGGTAGCCAGAGAGAAAGGTCAGGTTACCCATAAATGGAAGCCCATCAGACTTACAGCAGATCTCTCAGCAGAAACCCTACAAGCCAGAAGAGAGTGTATGCCAATATTCAACATCCTTAAAGAAAAGAACTTTCAACCCAGAATTTCATATCCAGCCAAATTAAGCTTCACAAGTGAAGGAAAAATAAAATCTTTTATGAACAAGCAAGTACTCAGAGATTTCATTACCACCAGGCCTGCTTTACAAGAGCTTCTGAAAGAAGCATTACACATAGAAAGGAACAATCAGTATTAGCCTTTCCAAAAATATACCAAAAAGTAAAGAGCATCAACATAATGAAGAATTTACATCAACTAATGGGCAAAACAGCCAG
>CAUYOR010085337.1:0-21976 GCA_963573925.1 Callimico goeldii | reverse complement strand
AACCTCCGCCTCCTGGGTTTAGGCAATTCTCCTGCCTCAGCCTCCTGAGTAGCTGGGATTACAGGCACGCGCCACCATGCCCAGATAATTTTTTGTATTTTTAGTAGAGACGGGGTTTCACCATGTTGACCAGGATGGTCTTGATCTCTTGACCTTGTGATCCACCTGCCTTGGCCTCCCAAAGTGCTGGGATTACAGGTGTGAGCCACCGCGCCTGGCCGAGACTGTCTCATTTTAAAGACAGTTCCATCACTTTCAGAAAACTTACCCTTTACATTTACTTAACCCAAACAGAGTGGGTTAAATAAAATTTGAAATAGAGATATAAATATATTTCCCACTACTAACTAGTGTGTGTTAACATCCTCTAAGTAAATTATTTATTAACCTAGGCATGCAAGGGAACCAGAGTACAGGGAGCTCAGAGGGGGTGGTGTCTGTGTGTGTTTCCTATTGCCGCTGTCACAAACTACCACAAACTTTGAGTCTTAAAACAACACACATGGATTATCCTACAGTTCTGGACATCAGAAGTCTGCAATGAAGTTGTAACAAGGAAGAAATGTGTTGGCAGGGCTGTGCTCCTCCTGCAGGCCCTCCGGGAGAATTCCTTTCCTTTCTTTTTCCAGTCCTAGAGGCCGGCTCCATTCCTTGGTTCATAACCCCGTCCAGCCAACGATCGCAGCAGGCCCAGCTCTGCAGCCATCACCGCACCTCTGTCTCTGACTCTGGCCCTCTCCCCTCCCTTTCAGAAGGACACTTGTGATCACATTTGGCGCACTGGCTAATCCAGGATTAGACCCCCATCTCAAATTCCCTAATTTAATGACATCTGCAAAGCCCCTTTGGTGTATAAGGTCAGATAGTCATCGGTTGTGGGGACGAGGGTGTGGCATCTTTGAGGAGCTGTTATTCAGCCTTTAGTGCAAAGGGTGCCCGGCTGGCAGAAGGTCCTCTGTGGCCCTCTTCTCTGTGCCCAGAGCATCTGGCTGGCTCTATTCTCCCTTTCCCCAATTTTCTTTCCAATGTGCCACATTTCTTTCTCTCTCTCCTCTTACCTTTCATTTTGCATGTGCTCCGTTCTTATTCAGTCATTCTAAAAGGACCAAGGCAGGAGTAATGAGTATATACCTTTAATACATCAAGGGGATATACAGCCTGTACATGATAACAGGAGCTCTCAATTCTGGATGAGTTATGAGATGAGATAGGGGAGGATACAAGGGACTGTGGCAGCCTGAAATACGCCCCATTGTGCACTCAGCAGCAGGCGGGATAAGTAGCTCAATGCCATGTCTTCATCACAGTCCCAGAGTAAATGCATTTTATTGATTTTTATGTTTAAAAGTCTCATCTGCTCAAGTCGTGTGTTTAATGCTACAAGTACAACAGAAATAAGTTAAAACTCTAACAGGCAACACAAGTCCTACAATATATTGGAAAAGCTGCAGCAATTTAACTATTTGAAGTGTATTTATACATTAGCTGACTTTTCAGTTACCCTTTGGTTTCCCCTAGCTTTTAGGAAACAGTGTAAGTGCTCTTGTCCAATTTAAGGATGATCACTTTTAAAAATCACACGAAGGTTTGGTGCTGGGAGAATTTCTTCCCACAGTGACTACTTGACAACGTGAGTTTCTATTGTGAGGAGAAAGACCGCTGTTGATAAACGTTTAAGAAAATCATTTATATTTAAATTGAAAGATGTTTGTCCTATTAGCAATAATTTTTATAGAGCAAGTCAATCTTCTCTTATCTATTTTCCCCAAAGATTGTTCTAAGCACAATTGTAAAGCATTTCCTGGACGGGTGCAGTGGTTTTTATACCTGTAATCCTAGCACTTTGGGAGGCAGAGGTGGGCAGATCAACTTGAGGGCAAGAGTTTGGGACCAGCCTGGCCAACATGGTGAAATGCCATCTCTACTAAAAATACAAAAAATTTGCTGGGTGTGGTGATGCACGCCTGTAATCCCAGCTACTTGGGAAACTGAGGCATGAGAATTGCTTGAGCCTGAAAGGCAGAGGTTGAAGCAAGCCAAGATTGTGCCACTGCATTCCAGCCTGGGTGACAGAGTACAACTCTGACTCAAAGAAAAATAGCGTTTCCCCACCTCCCTTTTCCTGTTCTTCCTCCCTCCCTATTTACCTCTAATTCACGATTTGCTGGTACCTAGTGCTGTTGTGCAGTTCCCAGCCTCTCCAGAGACCCCACTGCAGCTAGGTTAGCCCTCGTGGTTTCCCTCTGTTCCCTTCCAGGATCTTCCATGAAACTTCAAAGATCTTTTCTTCAGAGAATTGTCATCAGGTCTGCCAGTTGTCCCATGTTAGACCACCTGAGTTTTGGGAAGGCACTGGTATGCTTCTGTTATCCTCTCTGGAGTGGCTAGAAATAGAGGGCTTGAACTAGCATTCCCAACATGAGTTCCTTAGAACACAAGTTTCCTAGGAGGTGAATAGTTACCACATAAGAAACTGGTTCAATTGCCAAATAAACCTTGGAAACTTGTGATGTGCACTGGCACATGTGAGAATAAAATATCCCAAATAACTAGTTTAGGGACACTTAACACAGTATTTCTCATCATACCATCTACAAGACCAAGGGACCTGAGACCTCATCAAGAAGAAAGGATCTTTAAAGATGAACTGTCATCCTCAGTAATGGATGGGAAAGCGTTCTGGAAAGCATCAGCACAAAGCGGAACAGAGAAGTTATTCAGCTGTGTTTGGGATCGAAGGCCTTCAACAGCAAGGGCAAGTGCACGCAACTCAAATGTAGGTGAAAGAAGGAAAACTGTTGGTTCATTCATTGTAAAGCGTAAGAGTATATTTCCCTCAGTTGGGGCTTGGCCTTCACTAACAACTCAAACTTTAGCAGAAAAAGGAAAATTCTTGGTTGTTTACTAAAAAATCCAAAATGAGGATTGGCCGAGGCATTCTAACGTAGTCACTGGGGCCTGGTGTTTTTCTGTCTCCTGGCTCTGACTTCTGCCTCTTTGATTTTATTTTGAGGACTCCAAATGGTGTCTTTGAGATGTGGTAAACTCACATCTTCTCACTGCAAAGGAAAAGTCAGAACAGTCTTCTTGCATTTCACTGGTTCTGCTGATTGGATGACATGATCTTCTCTGAACCCCTCAGAGTGGCCAGGGAGATACCATATTCTGAATGTGACCGTTCAGAGTCCTGGGACCCGGGCAAGGGACAACTTTACCCAGCGCACATGGTCAGAAGATAGGCAAGATAGTGGTTTGCCAGAGAAAACTGTGGCATTATTACCAGAAGTAGAGTGAATGCGTTCTTCGTGGCCAGAATACAACAAATGTCCGCTGCAGCTGAGAGGAAATCATTAGCCAGCACGTGTCGTGGTCTTTACATATTAAAAGCTATTCAGTTCTATAAGATGAAAGGATTAGCAGGTTAGTGGTACAGATAATCAAGATGTCTGCAGTTATTACAGAAAATGCTAAAGAAAGAAGATGCCCCCAGAATATGAAGCAAAGTTTAGCCTCTGAAAACGTGACTATCTAAAACTCACCTTGCAGAGCATTAAATCAGTGCTCTGTTCCTTAGTAAACTGATTTCCTTAAGGTAAGGATGTTATCTCCCCCTCCCTATTACTAAGCATAATACTTTGTGCTGAAGAACTTGTCAGAAGACCATTCTTAACTGAATTAATGATACATTTTCAGTTATAATTCAAGATGATATTTTTAAAATGTATGTCCTGGGGTACTTGGAAGACACCCCTGTCCAGTCAAAAAGTGAACTGTTTTTGGAACATACTGTGCTAACAGAGAAAACTTGTAACATGGTAAGTTGTTCTGAACACGTCTGAAGACTCTGGGAAAGCGTGGGTCTTGGTCCAGGAGGAGTCTAGGAACGGAGAACAAAGAGCTGGGACTTTTCAAAATCAATGGGAGAGGCGCCCTGTGCAGCTGTCTACGTCTGGTCAGCTTGCTACAGACTGGCAGGCTTATATGCAATAGAAATTTACTTCTCACAGTTCTGGAGGCTGGAAGTCCAAGGCCAGGGCTAGCGTGGTTGAGTTCTGGTGAAGGTGCTCTTTTGGGTTGCAGACTGCTGACTTCCCACTATAACCTCACATGGCAGTAGGAGTGGGGGGCTTCCCCTTTTTTTTTTTTTTTTTTGAGACGGAGTCTTCACTGTCACCCAGGCTGTAATGCAGTGGTGCAATCTTGGCTCACTTCAATCTCCGCCTCCTGGGTTCAAGCAATTCTGCCTCAGCCTCTGAAGTAGCTGGGACTACAGGCATGTGCCACCATGTCCAGCTAATTTTTTCTTGTATTTTTAGTAGAGAAGGGTTTCGCCACCCCATTTCTTTATAAAGGCACTGATGCCATTCACGATGGCTCTGCTCCCGTGACCTAATCACCCCCAAAGACTCCACCCCTAACACCATCACCTTGGGATTTCAACATACAGATTTTGGGGGGACATGAACTCACATTAGCTTAACTCTGTGAAGCTTTCTTCTCTCCTGCATCTGTCCCATAACTTCAAGCCTTCCTGGTCTCCCCAAACTTTGGGTTCTCTCTCTCTTCAAGTCAGCAAGGTAATTCTTGGGGTTCCCTCCCTGTCCCCAATGTAGTGTCCTGCTGAGACCACAATTCTCACTCATCTTGTTTCCTTCCACTCAGGGACCACAATCCCTTTGTGCAAATCCTTCCTGCCCTGACTTTCTCCAGTTTTCATTTTTCTTTCTTTTCTTTTTTTCTTTTTTGAGATGGAGTTTCTCTCTCTGTCACCAAGCTGGAGTGCAGTGGTGCAATCTCAGCTCCCTGCAACCTCTGCCTCCCGGGTTCAAGTGATTCTCCTGCCTCAGCCTCCTGAGTAGCTGGGACTACAGGCACGTACCACCACACCCAACTAATTTTTGCATTTTTAGTAGAGACAGGGTTTCACCATGTTGGCCAGGATGTTCTCAATCTCTTGACCTTGTGATCCGCCTGACTTGGCCTCCCAAAGTGCTGGGATTACAGGCATGAGCCACTGTGCCTGGATTTTTCTCCAGTTTTTTAAGTGTTTAAGGTGAGAGGGGAAATCTGGCTCCTGTTACCCGATCTTGGCTTTTGACATGTACAGTGAATGTATTCTTCTGGCTGGGAGTGAAGGCCTAAGGAGGACCTGTGGAATGGACAGAGCGGGGAAGATTCAACTGGCTACACAGTTCTGACTGCTGGACAGCATCCTCACAGCTTCTCCTGGTTCTCTGATGAATGACAATGGCTAAGTGTAATTTGAATCCCGAAGATGTCCTAGTGGACATTAGTCATGTTTTCTGGAGGTGGGGCATCATTAGGATGTATTTGCTTGGGTTTAGTCTAAGTCCAGTCTTCCCAAGGCAGAGAACAGAACATTTGGATCTGAGTGGTCTCTGAGGCATTGATTCAGGCATGTGACATGGCCTCCAAACATCAGCTTCTCCCCTGAGACCTTTCAGTTGAGTGACTTGAGTAGCGTGGCTCTGGGCAGAGTCCATTCTGTCAGCACAGGTGGTGGCACAGTCGTCTCGCAAGACCCTCTTGATCCCTTTGTGCTGCTATAAAGAAATACCTGGGGCTGAGTAATTTATAAAGAAGAGGTTTATTTGGCTCACGGTTTTTCAGGCTGTACGAGAAGCACAGTGCCAGCATCTGCATGTGGTGAAGTCTTTAAGTGGCTTTCACTCATGGCAGAAGGCGAAAGGGAGCCAGTGTGTGCAGAGATCATATGGAGAGATAGAAAGTGAGAGAGGTGGGCGAGGGAACTAGTAGAGCAAGAACTCACTCACCCCAGGGAAGACATTAACGTATTCCTGAGGAATCTGTCCCATGACCCAAATACTTCCCATTAGGCCATGCCTTCAACATGAGAGATCAGATTTCAACATGAGATTTGGAGGGGTCAAGCAAACCGAATTAGAGTACCTTCCCTGGGTAAAAGAGGGTTGATGTGGACTGTGGTTACCACGCTGTTTCTTCTAGCATCCAGGAGGCAGCAGCAGAGGCTCGGCTCCCTGGCCAGGCAGCTCGTGGCTGGATTTTAGCCACTGTGCCCAGAACCTTAGCTTTCATTCTGTTTCACTAGCCATCCCAATAATTCTGAGTACCTCCTTTTTCTTCCTCATCAGCCAGAGTTGGCTGACTTCCTCTCTTGCTTGGAAGACTCATTATCTTGGTTGTATTATTTGCTAGGTAGGAAATGATTGACAAAGAGGTAACTGAAAAATAGGATGTCACTTTATCAAATAAAGAAAGTTAAATTTAAACAGCTTCTTCCAGAAGTAGACGTAAGTCCTTACTTATAGGCTTGTCTGTCTGTATCATAGACCAATGCTGAAGACCAGAAGAGAGTAAAGTCATTAATTATTCCAAGACTTTTCCACTTGAAAGAAAATCTTCTATTAGTCTAGTAACTGTTTCTGAATATTTTAATGACCTGTGTCAGTACCATACAAACCATGTATTTTCTGAGCAAGTTTCTAGGCTTCACAAACATTTCCAGAGATGGACACTTGTAATCAAGGCATAGGATGTACTAAGCTGAAAGATGGCTTTCTTTAATAGATGACTTGAAAATAGAATCTGATTTCATTAATTTTGTAACTTTTCATTCATTTACACTTATAAGCTGAACATGTACCTGCTATGCTTCATTTTGTTCTTTTGAAAGAAATACAGAGACCAGGGTCATTTTTATGGATAAATGTGCATCTTTTTAAAACAGCATGGGTAGTTGTGGCTTAGAGTGGAAATCATGTCAGCTGAGCCAGTCAGATGATGCCTCTCCCAGGAGACAATGAGATAAGATGTGGTCATAGCAGACGGGAAATGATATCTTAATAAAGCACCATCAACTCCTTGTCTTTTAAATGTAAAATAACTTATTCCTGGTTGGTAATAGAAAGAACATCAGTTGGAATTTCTGGTAGGAGTTACTTTAGAGTAGAAGCATATATTCAAATGTTTGAATGGTACACTTCACTCCTCCCCAAGATTACTTGATGAGATTTGTATGGACAGGCAAGAAGCTTCTTTGTTGTGTAAACTTTTGAAAGGGAATGAGAGAGAATAAGAAAATCAACAAATATATGAATGGGCTATGAACATAATAGGTGAGACCTTGAACTGGCTTTTATTTATCCTTGAAAAGGTGAGAGTGTTTTAAAAATAATATCTAAATCCAAAACCAAGTCATTGTAGCAAGAAAGAAAAGCCTCATTGGGCTCTTTGTGGTGTGTGAAGCAAAATGTAGATATAGAGAATAAATGCACTAGAAGAAAAACCTTGGAAGTGCATTTAGTTCAATACTCCCAGCTGAGGCCCAGCCGGGAAGTGATCTGCCAAAGGACTTATTAGGTAGAGGGCAAGTGTTGTGGACTGAATGTTCGTGTCCCTCCAAAATTCACATGTTGAAATCCTAACTCCTGAGCTGATGGTATTAGAAGGTGGACCCACCGGGGGATGAGTAGGTCATGAAGGCGGAGACCCCTTGCATGAGAGTAGTGCCCTTATTAAAGAGACCACAAGGAGATCTCTTCTCCCTTTCTGCCATATGAGGATGGAGTAAAAAGATGGTTATCTATGCACCAAGAAGCAGGTCATTGCCAGACTCCAAAACTGCCATGGTCTTGATCTTGGACTTTCCAGCCTTCAGAACTCTGAGAAATAAATGTTGTTTAAGCCACCCAGTCTCTGTCATTTTTGTTACAGCAACCCAAACACAGAGAATGTAAGTTTAGAAGGCTGTGTCAAAGCAGAGAGGGAGCATCACACACCAGGGTCCGTTGGTGGGGACTAGGGAAGGGATAATGGGAGGGAGGGTGGGGAGGGATAACGTGGGGAGAAATGTCAGGTACAGGTGATGAGGGGATGGAGGCAGCAAATCACCTTGAACGTACCTATGCAACAATCTTGCATGATCTGCACATGTACCTTGGAATTTAAAGTACAAAAAAAAAAAAAAGAAGCCTGTGTCAAAGGACAGAGCACCGTGACAACTTTAAGAAGCCAAAAAAAAAAAGAAGCTGATACCATATAATGTGGCCATCATGATGAGTAAAAATCTGGGAACAATTTGCAAAGTAAGGAGCTCTTGGTTCCTCCCTGTTGTGGACATTAAAGTGAGCAATATTCTTCACGGATAAAATGGTTTTACTATGAAAAGTTGCCTGCGTTTCCATAGACCTGAATGGGCACTCTTATATCGAACACGGGACCTGAATGAAACCCTATAATGATAGGCTTATTGCACTGACAGCCCCCTCAATGCTGGATCAAGATGCAAAAAGGCATGGCTGAAATGAGATGAAATCCAAGTGCAATTAACAAGATCAAAGGCATAGATGCAAGAAGAGAGTGCCTGATAATAATAATTCTTATTTGCAAAGCAAAAACAAACCCTCCAAAAACAAAAAGAGACTTAGAGCTTTAGTGGAGTCCAGCTTAGGATGCACCCAGGGTGTGATGTGATTGTCATATAAGCTGAAAGAAAACTCAGGCTGAATGAATCAGGCTCAGTGTCCTGGAGCCCTAGAGGAAGTCACAAATAGGGAAAATAGATGCAAGTTCAATGTAACAGGGAACTTTCTTGCTATTTATTGTGGCATTAGATCAGGCTGACGATTTGGTGTGCATTTCTGGAAGATTATGAACAACTGGATGAACATCTGTCAAAGATGCTGTAAACCTGATCCTGCTTTTGACTAGATGGCCCCCAGCTCCACTCTAACTCAAGGGTGTAAGTTAAAAGTCCAGCGTTACCCTCCAAGCCTCACCGTATACTATGTGACCTTAGACAAGTTACAAACCTCTCTGAATGTCTTTTGCTTGGCTTTAAGATCAGGAGGATTAAATATATCTCTCAGAAATTATTTAAAATATCACTTTAAGAAGTGTAAAGCAAGGCCCTGGTATAGTGCTTGGTACATAATAATTTTTAAAAATGTTTGTGTCATCAGAACTTTCCACTGTTCCACGTATAACAACTCATTCAGGGGTGAGTATGTGACCCCATAACAATTAATGAGAGAGACTGAGATTTCCGCCAAGGCTTCATGGAGTTCTTCTTGCTTCATGGATTTAAGGCTGAGATGACACTTCCTGGAGATCCTATTATACCTGAACTCTGAGATTAGGACCAGGACAGCTGGAATCAAAGACCAGAGGCAGAGAGAAACAAGCTTGTGAGGACTCCGTCCCTGAATCTCGCCATGCCTGAAGCTCGATGACTTCTAGAGTTCTCATTTACATGTGTCAATTAATTCCATTTTGCTTCTTGCAGTCTGGTTCAGGGTTTCAGTCAAATGTAACTTAAGAATTGTGACAGACGCAGTTCTGGAGAAAGACATTCTCCTATCCTTAGTTTAATATTTTTGCTCCCTGTGAAGTCCCAACCTGACAGCAAGTTTTCCTTTCTTTCATGCATAAAGCTCTGAAGCCACCACGAGCACGACTTTTCTTAATTATCCACCTCTTCTTACAGTCCAGGGCAGCCAACTTTGACACATCAAGGACCCGCGGACCTGAAAAGTCTATTGTTATCTTTGGCAGCTCTCAGCTTACAGATCATACCTTTAAACCACAGCTGTGTCTTCTTTAGTTCACCCTCTAGGTGCCAAAAGCCTCATCAATAATGAATAGCCACGATGTCTTCAAACTGACTTTAGCATCTGGCCTGAGGAGGGGCACGCCAGGTCTGGGTCTCACGGCAAGCAAAAGCTGGGACAAAGAAGTGTTGAGACAAGCTCAGTCACAGTGGACATTCACCAGTGAGTCTCTAATGTTATATTTCTGCCATCGCCAGCTTGCTAATTAAATTAACTGTCAAAACCTGCTACGAATTAGGTTATGGCTGAAGCAAACTAACATGGAAGCTCCATTGCCATCACTGCACAAGGTTGTTGAAGTCACAGCTCTGACGCTTTCTGATGTCAGCTTGTGATTCTTCTGACAACCTCCAAGGAGGCCAGTGGGTCTGTTGATGGACACAAACCTGAATTTTGGCGGCCAGGCTGCTGGAGGAAGAGCTTGAGGAGCCTACTGTTTTTCATAGACATGAGTAGTTCAGTGCTGGTGTTTTTCCCAGAAGTGCCCTCCCTTCTGTTGCACTGTCTGCTTGCAAAAGCAGCAGGGACCCTTACCCCAAATCTGCTGCAGGTATGGAGGCTGATGACCTCCACACACAAGAGTGTTTGAGACAAGATTTATTCCTCACACAAAGGACTCTCTGGTAGAGCTGAGCTGACCTGGGGTTGGTTCAGGCAGAGCAGAGGATGGGCTTGGGACTTTGAATAAGTGGCTAGGAGTCCAGGACATGCTCACTGGATTGAGGGCCCACAGAAATTCAGTTCGACCTCATCTCTCGTGTTGATTACATCTGCAGAGAGCTAGTCCCAAACAAGGCCACATCCTGAGCTTCTGGGTGGACGTGAGTTTTTGGGAGAAACTGTTCCACCCAGTCCATAGACTGAAAGCACTTCATTATCATTTCTGAAAAAATCATCTTTATCACACTTACCATACTGCTGAATTTCTGCTTCCCTAAATGGGACTGGAAAGAACCCTACAGGCTCATGGGGTTCCCAGGGAAGTTTGATCCTTGAAGAGGATTGAGGCCTAAAGAATGGACTTGCGCTGGGCACGGTGGCTCACGCCTGTAATCCCAGCACTTTGGGAGGCCGAGGTGGGTGGATCACGAGGTCAAGAGATCGAGACCATCCTGGTCAATATGGTGAAACCCCATCTCTACTAAAAATACAAAAAAATTAGCTGGGCATGGTGGCACCTGCCTGTAATCCGAGTTACTCAGGAGGTTGAGGCAGAGGAATTGCTTGAATCCAGAAGGCGGAGGTTGCAGTGAGCCGAGATCGCGCCATTGCACTCCAGCCTGGGTAACAAGAGTGAAACTCTGTCTCAAAAAAAAAAGAGAGAATGGACTTGCTCAAAGCAGAGCTGAGAGAGGAAAGCAGTAGAACAGGGACGCCAACTGCTCAGCCCTCGCCTGGGGAAACACTGGCTGGGGATGGAGAAAACGTTAGTGACCCACACTGGCCTGATTTCCCAGCGGAGACACAGCTGAGTCAGCCACAGTGAGTGTGACATTTGGAAGTGTCATGGCCTCAGGATAAGTGTGGTCACCAGAGCTATTAAATATAGTTCTCATGACTGGTGCCCCATTAAGACAGATCTGATGCTTGGTGACACATTCAATTGGAAAATTTGCCACAACTTGGTTAGATTCAGTGGCCTCCCCATTTGATTCTGGGTTACTCCACCAGAGCTGCCATAACAAGGTACCACAGGCTGGGTGCTTAGGCAACAGAAATGTGTTTTCTCACACTTCTGGAGGCTGGAAGTCCAAGATCAAGGCGCTGTCAGTGTTGGTTTCACTCTGAGTCCTCTCTTTCTGGCTTGCAGACGACCGTCTTCTCACTGTGTCCTCACATGAGCTTCCCTATGTCCCTATATGTGTTCAAGTGTTTTTTCTTTCTGTTGGATTAGGGCTCTCTCTAATTACTTTGTTTTAACTTAATTACCTCCTTAGAGGTAATTGAATAGGGTCAGATTCTGAAGTACTGGGGCCCGGGACTTCAACATATGAATTTGCAGGAGACACAGGTAAGCCGGTAACAATCCCTTCCACATGTTTGTGCTGAATGAGCAAAGAGCCTGCCCTTCTTTGTTACACATTTCTCTCTCTCTCTCTGTGTAAGTTGTGACTGTCTGTCAAGGAAGGGTTTAGACTTTAGATGGCAGGGACAGGAGGCACAGCCAGGCTGGGGGCCCGGAATCATGACTCAGTTCAGCGTGTGGGGTGCATGAACGCCGAGAGGTGTGAACTGACGTGCTGCACCGACAGCTTGCTGACTTTTCCCATAGAGAATCCCAGTCTTCAGGGAGTCTTTTCAAGACATTTGTAAATTGACTTTCACTCGCACTGGAAACGTTTATCCACCTCTGCAATCCGCAGGCCGGGTTGCAAATAAACCTATTTCTAAGCATGGGACTTAGAAATATGAGGGATTTTGTTATATCTGTAATTCCAGTTACAGAGAAGAAGTTCATATAAGATACATTATTTGAGGGCCTTGTTCTAGGAATGTATATACAGCAAGAAGCTGTTTTAATCCCAGCACTTTGGGAGGCTGAGGCAGGTGGATCACCTGTGGTCAGGAGTTCGAGACCAGCCTGGTCAACATGGTGAAACCCGATCTCTACTAAAAGTACAAAAATTAGCTGGGCATGGTGGCAGGTGCCTGTAATCCCACCTACTTGGGAATCTGAGGTAGAAGAATCGCTTGAACTTGGGAGGCGGAGATTGCAGTGAGCCATCCCTCTGCTTCATTCTGTCCTGGCAACAGTGAGAGACTCTGTCTCATAGATAAATGAATAAATAAATATTTTGTTGTTGTTTGCATAACTCTGATGATGATGCTATTGCAAAAGCCAGGTGTGAGACACAGAATAATGGTCCTTCAAAGGTGTCCACATTCCAGTCTCCAGAACCTGTATCTTGTCTTACATGGCAACAGGGACTTTGCAGATGGGATTAAAGAGCATGAGGCTCGGAAATCATTCTGGATTATCTGGGTGGACCCAATGTATTCAGAAAGGTCCTTATAAAGGAGAGAGGGAGGAAGGAGATGGGGCTGGGGGAGAGAAGAGAGGAGGAGTTTTAGCCATGCTGCATGGCTGGATTTGAAGATGGAGCCAAGAAAACAGGAAGCCTGGAAAAGACAAGGACACAGATTCTTCTTTAAGGCCCCCAAAGTGGCACAGCCACACAGCCCTGCCCTCCCGACTGGGACCTCCAGAACTGGAAAATAACACATTTCTGTTTTAAGCCATGAAATATGTAGTAATTTGTTACAGCAGCCATAGGACACTAAAACCTCAGGGTAATTAGCTTACTGTATCTTGAGCAGCCAGAAGTAACGGGGTGATATTATCACTGAACAGTTGCCTCAGCATCTTTAAGGTGCCAACAGTGGCCTATTTCTTTATTTTTCTAAAACAAGAAATGCACCATTTATCAATATAATGGCTCCCTTTCCTGCATCTGAGCTGATCCAGCATCTGAGGCTTACAGAGTCCAGCAGAAATGGGGTCCCAGGTTCATAATCTACACCTGTTCTAGCTGCTGCTGACCCTGGGCTGACCCGGAAGAGTGTTATATTGCCCACCCCTTTACAAATCCCTCTTCTACACATCACTTTTCCCCAATTTCTCCTAATAGGCTTCACCTTGGAGACCCCCCTTCTTCCTCCACATCCCCTGCAACACTCTGACTGCTCTTTTCCCTACTCCAAGAACATGCGACTGGCATCCCTCTAAAGCCCATCTGTCCCTCTAGGCATGGCCATCTGGCCCCAACTCATGTCTATTCTAGCATGGATGACAGCCATCCCTTCCCTCCAACCAGAAAACAGTCTTCTTCAGGCACTAGGATGTATCCACCTTGGAAGGTTTTGGGTGATTAGTAACAACACTTTGGGTAGTTTTCTCACTATATTTGTTTCCAGAAACTTTCATATAATGGCTCTTATGTGATAACTTCAGTAATTGTGGGCTAACTGAATGAATGTTAATAATATACATTAGATGGGGCCGATTGGATTGAGGTCTTTCACGGTTCCATATGAATTTTAGAATTATTTTTTCTATTTGTGTGAAAAATGTCATTGAGATTTTGATAGAAATTTTATTGAATCTGTAGGTTGCTTCCTTGAAAAGCAGCAAAACTAGAGGCATCACACTTTCTGTTTTTAAAATATATTACAAAGCTACAGTAATTCAAACAGTATGATACTGGCATAAAGACAAGCTTATGGTACCAATGGAACAGAACAGAAAGCCTAGAAATCAACCCATACATACACAATCAATTATTCTTTCATAAGGGTGATAAGGATGCCAAGAGCACACAATGAGGAAAGAAGCATGTCTTCAACAAATAGTGTTGGGAAAACTGGATGTTCACATGCAAAAGAAAAAAATTGGACCCTTATTTTAATCCATACCCAAAACAAACTCAAAATGACTCATAGACTTAAACATAAGTCATGCAACTATAAAATTCCTAGAAGAAAACAGGGGAATAGCATTATAACATTGGTCTTGGCAATAATTTAATGAGTCTGACACTAAAAGTGAAGTTCAACACAGACAAAATGAGACAAATGGAGATGCATGAAACTGACAAGCTTCTCTACACAGCAAAGGAAACAATCAACAGAAAAGGCAATTTACAGAATAGGAGAAAATATTTGCAAACCATCAGATGGGGGTTGATTTCCAAATATATAAACAACTCCTACAACTCAATAGCAACAAAACTAATCACCTGATTTAAGAACAAGATAAGCCAGGAGAAGTGGCTCATGCCTGTAATCCCAGCACTTTGGGAGGCTGAAGCAGGTGGATCACCTGAGGTAGGGAGTTTGAGACCAGCCTGGCTAACATGGAGAAACTCTGTCTCTAGTAAAAAATACAAAATTAGCTGGGTGTGGAAGCAGATGCCTGTAATCCCAGCTACTCAGGAGGCTGAGACAGGAGAATCACTTGAACCCAGGAGGCAGAGGTTGTGGTGAGCTGAGATTGCACCATTGCACTCCAGCCTGGGCAACAAGAGCAAAACTCCATCTCAAAAAAAAAAAAAGGTAAATACTTAAATAGATATTTCTCCCAAGAAGCCACACAACAGTCAACAGGTACATGAAAACATGCTTGCATTACTAATCATCAGAGAAATGCAAATCAATGCCACAATGAAATGTCACTCATGCCTGTTCAAAAAGATGAACAATAGCAAGTGTTGACCAGGAGGTGGAGAAGAGGGACCCTTGTACATTGTTGTTGGGAATGCAAAATGGTACAGCTGCTATGGAAAACAGTATGGAGGTTCCTCAAAAAATAAAAAAGAAATACCATATTAATATGGCTTGATTGTGTACCCATCTAAATCTCATCACGAATTTCTAAGTGTTGTGGGAGGGACCAGGAGGGAGGTAATTGAATCATGGGGGCAGGTCTTTTCCATGCTGTTCTGTGATAGTGAATTAGTCTCACAAGATGTGATGGGTTTATAATGGGGAATTTTCCTGCCCAATGCTTGCTGCCCACCATGTAAGATGTGACTTGCTCCTCCTTGCCTTCCTCATGATTGTGAGGCTTCCCCAGCCATGTGGAACTGTAAGTCCATCAAATCTCTCTCTTTTGTAAATTGCACAATTTCAGGTATGTCTTCATCAGCAGCAAGAAAACAGACTAATGTACATATCATCTAGCAATCCTGATTTTGGGTGTTTGTATAAAAGAATTGAAACAGGATCTTGAAGAGGTATTAGCATTCTAACATATTTTGCAGCACTATTGACAATAGCCAAAATGTGAAAACAACTTAAGTGTTCAGTGAGAGATGAATGGATTAAGAAAATGCAGTAAACACATACAAAATTATTATTCAGTCTTAACTAGGTGTGGTGGTGCAGGCCTGTAATCACAGCTCAGGCAGAAGGATTGCTTGAGTCTGGGAGTTTGAGGCTGCAGTGTTCTCTGGTCGTGCCTGTGAATAGCTGGTACACTCCAGCCTGGGCCACATAGCAAGACTCTGTTTCTAAAGATAATTTTTTTTTTAAAAAAGGAAATCCCATAGTATGAGATAACTCGAGTGAAACTTGAGGATGTTATGCTAAGACAAATAAGCAGTCACAGAAGGATGAATACTGTGTGATTCTGCTTAAATGAAGCATCTAAAATAGTCAAATTCATAGAATCAGGGAGTAGAGTGGTGATTGCAGGGGCTGGAGGACGGGGAAATGGGAGTTGCCAGTGAAAGAACGTCAGGTTTCAGTTAAGCAAGATGAACAAGTTCTAGAGACCAGCTGTGCGATGTTGTCCCTGTAGTCAACAATATTGACTGTATTGTACACCTAAAAATGCGTCTGAGGGCGGAGCTCATGTTAAGTGTTCTTGCCATCATCACCGCCACCACAAAAAACAAAACCAAATCCAGAAAACCACGCACTTGCACCGCAGTTAAACATGCTACGGGCAACGGTGTGCTAAGCTGGCCTGTAATGGCTCGCTGATTGTTAAATTTTCCAGAACTTTGCATGCTGGTTGTTAAATATAGCCATTATTAAGTGTTAAGTCATATAAACTTACGACTAAACAAATTAGGTGAAAAATAAAGATGATAAATATTCAGAATCCCTCATGACCTAATTATTTCACTGCATTTTACTATCACCTGTGTTCTACAGGTTACCTAAGTTATTATCTATCTTATCTGGTTACCTAAGTTATTATCTATCTTATCTGTATCCTGGAAAGTACATCTAGGTTTACTACCAACCGCTCTGTGTTCAGTCACATCATATTGGCACTTTGGTCATGGTATGTGAACTTAAAGCATAGAAATTGGTAAATGCTATAAATCAAAAGTTTTTTTGAGAGTCAGTTGTTAAATGTTCAGCAGGCCACCAGACACCACTGCTCCTAAGCCAGTTCTTTGCAAAAGATTTCACAAAGGCTCCAAAAATGGGAGCAGAACACGTATTACCACCAATTTCCTAATACAGAGAGACCTTGCCCAAAGAAGGCTTCAGAGTCTTACCCTACTCCATATTTTCACCGTTATGTAATTTTAAATCAATTATTAGTAATTGAGATAGTCTCAATTATCTATGATCATCTATCATAAATGAAATTAATTATTGAATCCTTACATTTATTTTTACTTTTTCCTGTAGAGCATAATACATTAGAAAAATAATGGTAGAAATATAAACTAGGGTTGTGAGATAAAATACAAGATATCCAGATAAATTTTAACTTCAGATAAATAGTGAAAACATTTTTAGTGTGTTTCAAATATGGCATAAGACGTATTTATACTAAAAGAAAGTTGGGGGCCTGGTGCAGTGGCTCACGCCTGTAATACCAGTACTCTGGGAGGCCGAGGTGGGTGGATCACAAAGTCAGGAGTTCAAGACCAGCCTGGCCAGCATGGCAAAACCCTGTCTCTACTAAAAATATAAAATTAGCTGGGCATGGTGGCACATGCCTGTAATCCCAGCTACTCAGGAGGTTGAGGCAGGAGAATTATTTGAACCCAAGAGACAGATGTTGCAGTGAGTGGAGATAGCGCCATTGCACTCCAGCCTGGTCAACAAGAGTGAAACTCTGTTTCAAAAAATAAATAAAGAAAAATAAAATGTGGGGTTATTTTACCCAAATTTAGTGAAACACCAGCTATACTTTCCTATTAACAAGGCGGGAAGATTTCTTACTATATTTCTATTAAATTATTTTTTTAAATCTGTAAGGTACATGGATGTGCTTTGGTGAAGAATTATGCTGAGGCAGACATCCAGGCCTGCATGACTCAGCAGGATTGGTGTGCAGGTGCACACCTCCACTTGTTATACAACCTGTTTGTGTAAGCTCATACTTGGCTCTACGCCACTATTGCCTTTTTGTTTGTTTTGAGATGGAGTTTTGCTCTTGTCACTCAGGCTGGAGTGCAGTAGACAATCTCAGCTCACTGCAACCTCTGCCTCCCGGGTTCAAGAGATTCTCCTGCCTCAGCCTCCTGAGTAGCTGGAACTACAAGTGTGCACCACCACACCTATCTAATTTTTTGTATTTTTAGTAGAGACAGGATTTCGCCATGTTGGTTAGGCTAGTCTCGAACTCTTGACCTCAGGTGATCTGCCTGCCTTGGCCTTCCAAAGTGCTGGGATTATAGGCGTGAGCCACTGCACCTGGCCATATGCCACTATTGTTTGTAAAAGGTATAACTGCCCTGCTGATGCTGTACATGCTGCTCAGCTCTCATGTCCAGGGAGAGAGAGGAATGCTACTGACCTCTGCAAGGGAGAGCTGGTGTCATAGGTCAGGGAGTGCAGCGGCAGGTGCGCAGGCAGCAGGAGCTCTGGAGCCGGCTGCTGAGAGGAGCCACAGAGCAGAAACAGAGAGGCAAGATAAAGGCGGACAGGGTGAGAGCTCATGTGAGTAAACTGCTGATGAGAATGCTGCTGGACAAAACTACACTTCACCTGCCTACGGGCCCCCGAGTGTTCTTTCGGCTATCTGCCACCCACCCACTCCCCTCAGACCTCAGCATGGGCTGGAACCCGGCCCTGGGTCTGACATTTGGTGTGGGAGTGGACCTGACAAAATCTTTCTTCACCACTTCCTCTAGTCAGTCCTCCCTTTCAAACCTTTGCTAGGGTCAAAGTTAATTGCATAAATAAATTGCTTATGATTACTTAGTGCAGGTAAAATAACCTACTGACTTTGAATTTCCACCTAAAAGGGATTGCCAGTCTCCTTCCGGACTTTCTAGACATCTCTGGAACAGCCCACAACAAAACAGAAGCATTTTAAAACACGGTTTCCTTGCCCATTCGTTTGAATTTCTACCTAAAAGGGATTGCCAGTCTCCTTCCGGACTTTTTAGACTTCTCTGCAACAGTCTAAAACAAAACAGAAGCATTTTAAAACAGTGTCCTGGGCCATTCATGGCCATTCCACCACACAGTTTGCACGGTCACCTCCTCTTGGGGGGATAGAACAGTCTCCTTGTCATTAGCACACTCTGGTGTCAGGTGTGTCTTAGCCAGTGGCTTTAGTTTTTTACAGATCAGAAATTCTTGGGAAAGTAAGTAAAGCTGCCCTTCAGAATCATGGATCTTGGGTGAATGGAAAATCTGACTGGGATACCTCTCTAACGGAGCTCAGGAATGTGCCTGGACCAGCGAAGCAGCGGTTGGCAGGTTGATTATTGCACCTGTCATGTTGAGTGTGTGGCTGTTGAAAGCTGCTGCCATTCATCTGGGCAATGTTTCATTAGCTACGAATGCTCTTTATTTTCAACAGGGCCCAAGGATTAGTGGCAATAGATCCCCGCAGAAGGTATGGGACTGGGAGTTGTGGAAATGGAGCCGGCAATTTCATTGCATTGGTAATTTAGGTAGTGTGTGTTAGCAGAAGAGGAAGTGATAAATGGCCATGCAGTTTGGAGGCATTCCCATTTGGAAACAGTATTCTCAGAGCCCGACTCAGAAGAAAGATGGATCATTGCTCAGCTTCCTAGCCTGCGTTATGGTTGTCTCGGCGATTTGATCATCTTTCAGTGATTGTTCTCGTTGGTTATAGATGGTGAACACCTGAAGAACATAATTACTTAAGAGCCTGAAATTGCTCCTAATAGTGTATTAAGGCAATAATATAATTTCAAATGCTTTCAGTTATAAATCTGCAGCCTATTTTACTGGTGGTTGAATGAGCTATATTACGATGGTGACTACAGAAAGTATCTGTGGAACACTTTCCTGCTTACTAAAATCGGCATTGAGTTTTAAAAAAGTAATGAGGTTTTCCTAACTTTTCAGAAAAGTATGTTCTTTCTATAATAAAATGACAATATGAATATTTAACTGGGTTTTGTCTTGAGATTGCTTCCATCGGTCCAGCCTTCTGCTACTTCCTAGGAGCGGGCAGGAGGGTTTCTAGAACGTGGTCATGAGTACCTGACTATTGCCTGTTGCGTGATAGTCTTGCGGTTGGTGCTTTCTGAGTGCTCTTAGAAGAGAGCCCGGTTATTCTATCTCCTGTTCTGCTCTCCTCCACTTTGGCTTCAGCGTAATTGGACTCCTCATGGTCATAAGGTGGCTGCCAGGAACACAGTTGCTGAACGCTTCCTTCTCATTCAGCTGGAGGAAAATAAAAACTCAAGATCCAAAACCTTTTCTTTTCTTCTATGGGAATGACGTGACTTTTTCTCACATTTATATTATTACATTATTTGTTTTTTACTTCTAGTTAAACTCATCATTTTTGCCAATATTAGGAAATACTGGCTAAATGTTTGAAAGAGGATGCTGAAGCTATTGCTTCAAAATGCTACCAGTTTTGTGGTAGATTGTATCAAAAAGGCCACTGCAGTATTTCTATCCCATGGGCTCTTGCATCAGCAAAAGTCTGTTTCCCAGCCCTGTCCCCTGAAATGGAGCAGTATTTTGCAGCTGCATTGACTGTTGGAATGCATCCTGACTTTGGTGCCTGGCTCTTTGCCTTGGGATATGGGTTTTGGGAACTTTGAGATAATAAGTAAGAAGTCTGGCTGCCCTGAAGCATCCCTGCTGGAGAGACCCAGAGGAGAGAGCTCAGAGGACGCCCGAGGAGCCACAGCTGTCCCTGTCCCAGCTACTTGAGTCTTCCCAGCCCACGTGCCAAACAGCTAAGTGATTGAGTATTTAAGGGATTCCAGCTTCCAGCCCCAGCACCTCCGCAGCTGACTCTGAGACTCTGAGTGCAGCACAGCTGAGCTGTCCCCCATGGAGCACAATTCAGGTACAAATTATTAAACAGTAAGTTTCTCTCTCTCTCTCTCTCTCTCTCTCTCTCTCTCTCTCTCTCTCTCTCTCTCTCTCTCTCTCTCCTCTCTCTCTCTTTCCTCTCTCTCTTGTTTTTTAAACCACAACTTTTGAAGCAGTTTGTTACAGAGCAATAGAAAATCAGAATTAGTCTAGTTCAAATGGTGTATGTGTGTGATTCTCAATTGTCTTTGATAATTAAGAGCTGGCTATATATTCAGATAGTAGAATTGGGATAGTGTTTCCAATGATGACAGGTTAGCTCAGGCGTGCACATGCAGTCTTGACATGACCAATGATTTGGGTATAATTCCCACAAAGGCCAGTTCATTTTGCCCTGCTCCATGACTTAACTATGTGATCATCTCATAGATGTCTGCCTGCAATTATGAGAGCATGAAGAATCCTTGCAGCCATTGGGAAATGGGCACCTGGCTTCTCTGCTGAGTATGGGAGCAATGGAGGCTGTGATGAGAACTCCCTGAACAAAAACATACTGTTGGGTCCATCAAGGGTCAGGCTTCTGGTAGACTGGTCGTACCAGAAATGAGGATAAGTAGCCTGGAGCAGAGTGGGTTGTAGTGGGGCAGTAAGGATGAAACTCTGGAAGAGAGATCGATGGCAACGGGAATTGATGTGGCGGGCACTGGTTGTGCGGGATGTATGGTGAACCGCAGTAGACAGACACTGCGACTCACTGAGCTAAGGATCAGACATATTCTCCGTTGCCCGGTATGGCCGTCCTGGTGCTGAGTAAAGGGTGCACCCTGCAGAATTAGATTTTTTTCTTCTTTCTGGCTCCTTTGCTTGATACACTTATAATTATCTCTTGAGCCAGAAAGCTCCAATTTAATGTCCAGCTGCAAAGTTTTATAGTCAGCTGCATGATATCACAGCATCTGATTCCCCTTTTCTAAAAAATGCAGCTGAGGATACTACTAGTGGTGAACAGGACAAGGAGAACAAATGTTAAAACACAATGAAATCAAAACCACATTGAGATACTATCTCATGCCAGTTAGAATGGTGATCATTAACTTATGGTATTTTTAACTTGTGATGGGTTTATCTGTACATAACCCTATCATACATTGAGGAATAGCTATATAAATATTGAGAGATGATCTAGAGACTCTCCACCCACCCCACCCCCAGCCATGATCTCTGATGACAACTTAAACTGCCATGTGACAAGGGCCTTAGGTCTAGGGAAAATGAAGGATATTACTTATTTTACTGTTAAATCTTTACATTGTGTAAGCCTGGAAAAATATGTACTTTATGCAAGAATGACCTTAGAAGAGGGATAACCTTCTTTGTATCTTCTGAACATTTTACCCAAAGGCAAAGATTGGAGGGAAAATGATAGATATAAACTTCTCTTTTTTTATTTTTATTTTTTTTTTTAGAAAAAAGGAGACAAGGAGAGGAATAAAGAGAAAGAAAAAGAGGGAGAGAGAACAGGAATATTGCTTCATTCTAAAAATGGGTATTAATAATGGCCGATCAGTATTTTGTGTATTTAAAGTGGACAATGTATATTTTGTGTATTTAAAATGGAGAGCTCTATAAATATTTATTGAGTTTAC
>CAUYOR010085336.1:0-27311 GCA_963573925.1 Callimico goeldii | reverse complement strand
GGTGGATCACGAGGTCATGAGATCGAGACCATTCTGGTCAAAATAGTGAAACCCCGTCTCTACTAAAGATACAAAAAATTAGCTGGGCATGGTGGCGCATGCCTGTAATCCCAGCTACTCGGGAGGCTGAGGCAGGAGAATAGCCTGAACCCAGGAGGCGGAGGTTGCGGTGAGCCGAGATCGCGCCATTGCACTCCAGCCTGGGTAACAAGAGCGAAACTCCGTCTCAAAAAAAAAAAAAAGAAAAAGGCTGAGATGTTTGCGTCTATTTTATGATTTAAAAAAAATCCTTCTGTTCCTTTCAGAAACAATGTACACTGGGCTTTTCCAGAAACTTCTGTGGAGAAAATTTATGAATCAAGATTGAAATACCATTTATTTAACCTCACACCACACCCTTCTCTCCCTTGTTATTAACCACTGCACTACTGCAGTGGCTGTTTTGATAATCTCTTAGTTCTTGGACAGCAATATTAGAAAAGTGTAAGAAAATCTTCAAAACCTGGAGCTATGCTTATTGAACTTTTGTACCAATAGCACCTTTACCAGAGGCTGCATGTTTAAAGCCGGAAGAAAACTTTGCTTTTCTGAAAGAATAACACACAAACACACACGCGTGTGCTCACACACACACACACAGGCATATATAAACATACATTTATGTATATATACATATTATAATACCCATAAGTTAGGTATAATTTATAATATTTGTATAGGATTTATGGCCTAGGAAGTTAAGATTTATTAAATAAAATTTATAAATGCAGATGAGTCAAATACAAAAATCAGACGACACAAACCTATCACCTAAGTAATCATTTTGTTTATGTTTTGCAGCCTATCTTCCACTTCTCTCCTCTAATATGACTCTTTTAAATTTAGTTACACAGAAATTGGTTTTGCACCCACGACATGCCTAACATTAGGCCTTTATTCTTAAAGAAATTTGGTGACTCTTATGTCACCTCATGTGTCTCCAGAAAATGCTTATGCCTTCACACTTAGTGCTTTCTTAGTAGTAGCGATAAATAAATAAAATGGAGGCAAAGTGCTAATTACTTGGAACAAAGAAGCAAATTTTGCTTAATTCTATTAATGAGTTGGACTTAGACGGTGGGGAGCTGTGTTCTGCTTTTCCTCTCTTACCGTAGTCCTCTGAAAAACCCCCATCCTTAACTGCTTTTTCTCCTCTTTCTCTTTCCTTCTCTAACCTTCCTGGTGTGTGTTTTCTCTTTCCTATTTCTGAGTGTTTTTTTCTCTGACATTTAGAGTAAAAAAAGTTTGAAATCCCAAAACTAGCAAATTTCTAAAGGAGACAGAAAAGAGTCAAACTTACTTTACAAATTTGTTGGAGAAATAGCTGTGGGTAGATTTTTTTTAAATTGTGCATGACCCTTAGAGGTTCTATCTTGTATTCTTTAGGACATTGGCCAGGCAATCACTGGACAGCCAGTTTGCTCTCCTTTACATTTTTTAGAATGGTTATCTTATGGTCAAAGGAAAAGAGAAGGCCTTTGGAAAATAAAGCGGTGTATTTACAAGTAATCAGAATAGTTTTGTGGGGAAAATAAAGAACAGTTATTTAATTTGTAATTTCATAATTTTTCTTGAACCAACCCAAGACAAACTATTTAACCATTTTTGTAGTTTAATTTGTAATGTAATAATTTTTCCTAAACCAACCTAATGAACGTGGACTATTTATTTTCATTTTTAAATGGGCTGTACTTACATCACAAAAGACTTGAGAAGTCTTATACATAATAAAATGATAAAATGTAAATTAAGACATTTGCAACCAGAATGGAAAAATACAAATTTATAAATGACAGCAAAGTTTGCAAGCAAAATGTAATTGATAAATGGAGACCATCAGCATCCCCACCACCAACTACAGTAAGATGAATGAAAAATCCTCTAATGCTAAATGCTGAAATAGTTACCATCCTTAACAGCAAATTAGACTTTATTTTGGAAAAAAATGTATTTATTGCACTGAGTTCAGAGAAGGAAAAAGATGAAATAATTACAGGCAAAAAAGAACTGGAATTTGGACGTTGTCTCTGAGTAAGCTCTTTGAGATACTGGACAAGTAATTTCCTTCTGAATACTCTGATACTGACATAGACGTGTCAGTGTTTCAAAGGAACCTCTTTGAAGGATACTAGAATGCTTTAGGGATACCAAATTACTACAGTAAAACTGCGAGTTTAAGAGAATAACTGTTTCCTAAGAGATGGTCTGAAACCTAAGTAAGGAAATCCCCCCCTTGAAAGCCCCTAGTAAGTTAATTGCTGTTGTTGAATTATCTTGGGTCCCAAAAGTCCCCTGATGAGCACATCTTTTGTAATAGGTACTAAAGACTACTCACTTATGATGAAAAATAAAATAACAGAATTTAAAACTTGAAATTGATAAAAAGCAACTTGAAACCAAATTTAGGACAGTGAACCCGTCCCCTTCTTCTTTTTCAATAGGTAAATATAGAAAAAATGACCATATAATGTGAAACAAAAAGCAAACATTTAAAAACTACATTTACACATTATCTCACCGCACTAATGTAAAAAATTTTAATTTTATTTATAGTTTCCTAGCCTTGTCTACACATATAGACAATTGCATATTTAACTTGAGCTACATATAATCTGCTTTTTGTTCCTTTGCATGTTACAAAAACCTTTTTCTATTTCTGCATAATTTTTATCTCATATTTTTATTGGATACATTATAGAGAGGGCATTTCTTAAATGTACTGGGATATATATGATTTTTTCTTATTACTAAAAATTACTTATGGAACTTATATATGAAAAATGTAGTACTTATGATGAAAAATAATATAATTAGATGATGTAAAACTTGAAATTGATAAAAAGCTACATAATTTTGTATGTTGTACCTTAAGATATAATACTGCAAGAACCTTAGTGTAGTTTTCTATTCTTTTTGCTATTTTTCTACATTCACAAAAGTAGAAAAATAACATTTAACTAATAAATCTTCTTCATTTTCTGGAAAATCCTTGCTTTTAAAAAAAGAAGTCTTTAGCTTTTTATATGGTTAGACTTCTAACACCGATTAAATATCTTCAATTCAGTCTCAAGCAGGAACGAATCATTCAGTCTACTTGCCTACCTTTATTGTTTTTCAAGTGACAGTGTGAGTAGTAAAACCCAAATTAGTGAGAAGTTGACTTTTGTAAGATTGGTAACTTCACCTTCTCCAGAAGGAAATGAGGTGATTCTTCCCTTTGATCACAACTGCTTTCTTGATTTGAAATAAACTTGTACAACCCAGTCATCCCCATCTATAGGCATTTAGAAATGGCAATCATAGTTATATAGGACAACTGGCCTGAGTCCCACTGAGTGGAAGCAATAGCGAATTTAGTATAAGATTATACCTTTAGGCTGGGCGGATGACTCGCGCCTGTCACCCAGCACTCTGGGAGACCCATGGTGGGTGGATCATGGATCACTTGAGGTTAGGAGTTTGAGACCAGCCTGGCCAACATGGTGAAAGCCCATCTCTACTAAAAATACACAAATTAGCTGGATGTGGTGGCATACCTGTCATCCCAGCTACTTGGGAGGCTGCAGCAGGAGAATCGCTGGAACCTGGGAGGTGGAGGTTGCAGTGAGCCAAGATCATGCCAGTGCACTCCAGCCTGGGTGTCAGAGTGGGACTGTCTTTAAAAAAAAAAAAAAAAGATTATCCCTTTAGAGCAAGGCCAGCCTTGTAAATTAGCAAATATGACTACAAATTCAATCAGCAGATATACTCAGCCCAGCAAAGTGAGCAAACTTACTGTAGGTTGTGTTAAGCTGTGGACTTGGATAAACTGGCAAAATTAGAGTAAATTTGGCAATTTGACATTGCATTCATTAATGACAGCCTGTCCTTCAATAAAGTCATGCAGAATTGTGTTTCTATTCACCTCTGTGTTTTGTGAGGCTACAGAAATATAAGATGTGAGAAGTGTGAATACTTTTGATTTGTGAGGGCAGAGATCTTGAAAAAGAGAGCAAGAGGAAGTCAGAGTATGTGGGTTAAGGCTGTTGTTTTTTTGCTGAGGATTTAGCTTTGGTTTTTAGCCATTCTCACAAAGAGGTCATTGGTCCTAAGTAACTGGTTGTTGTTTTTTTTTCACATGAATGTCTATAAGGATTTAGGCTTGATTTTAAAAATTGGGCCTATACTCACAGAAAGACAAATACTGCATGATCTCACTTATATGTGGAATCTAAAAGGTTCAAATCCATAAAAGTAGACAGTAGAATAGTGGTTACCAGAGGCTGGTAGGGGACAAAGTTGGGGGAATCAGGGAGATGCTGGTCAAAGGATACAAAATTTCGGTTAGGAGGAATAAGTTCAAAAGATCTAGTGTACAACTTGATGTCTATAGCCAATAACAATGTATTATATACTTGAAAATTGCCAAGAGTAGATTTTAAGTGTTCTCCCAACATAAAAAAGAAAATAATAAGTATGTGAGGGAATGATCAATATTAATTTGCTTGATGTAACTAATTATGTCCCAAAATATATACATAATTGAAGAAATCATGTTATATGCCATAAATACATATACTTTTTTATTTGTCAAATAAAATAATACCAAAACCCCTAGGCCTATACTGTTCACAGGCACTCTTGTTAGCCTGCATGGTATTGACAGATAAAGCATGTATGTATGTATCACACATGCATTTATTTATTTTTAGTATTAGTCCCCACCATTTAAGTGTTGGGGGATTTTGGTTTTGCTTGAAAAATGGAAGATCTGGGCTCCCATTCCACATGGCCCCTATTCCTCCGTGGGTCAGCAGTGGCTGCTTCTTGGGACCAGGCAGAGCTGGTACCAAGCCCCTCCTTCTCTCTGTAGTCCCTTTTACCAGGTTGTTTTACTCATGTGTGACCCAGGTAGCCTATCTGGGCTTGTAAGGGATCTAGGGCTCTAATAGAGTCCTTACATTATCCATTTCCTCCACCAAAGGTCATTTCTCTTCTCTTCAGGCTTATTTTTGGAAGGGTGATTATTTCTTCATGAACAGTCAAATTCTGATTTGCAAGTGCTGAACACAGATGCTGTTAATCTATAAAACTCTTCTCACATGTAAATGTAGTAACCTGCTAACCTCAGATTTTGCTTCCTCTAACCTAGTTGCCCTGCACCTGTGATGAGCATCAAAATCACCAAGGGTACTTCTCCATTCTCAGAGATCCTGATCCCTTAGGTCTGTGCGGGGGCCTTAGCACTTTTCAATAAATGATGCATCACTACAGGATTCCAATGTCTGTCGGGGTCTTGAGAACTATTTTTCTAACTCTAGCACTAAACTCAAAATATAATTTCAGACGGAATTTCCTAGGCTCCTGCACTTTGTTTTATTCATCGCTTGGCCAGTCATGGATCTAACCAGTAACTTGCAACTGTTGCTTCAACTACCTCTGTCCTGGACTTTCCAGAGATTGGCCTTAAGAAAGAAAGAGGACACCCCTGGGATAAGATTAGATTACCATGTGTATTATTATGTACACATTTTGAAAAACATATAAATGAATGGGATCTTTGCTTATCTCTTGCATATATAAAAATGTACTTTATTTCAGGTTTTCAATCATGTAGTAGGACAAGATGGCATCACTACATCCCTGTTTTTTACACAGATATATTAGAGATGCATTATATTATTGGAAATTTTAAATTATTAAAGGATAAACTATTAGTCTTTTAGAATTTCTTTTTCCTCAAGTGTTGATAAGTAAGCCGACAAGCAGAATTAGTCAGTGGAACTCCATTTCTTCCTCCATTTTCGTCCTCAGCCGTAGAGGGTAGTGAGATTTCAACCCAGCCTAGCAGGACCAACAAGTCTAAGAACAAGTAGCTCCAGTTCATATTGGCACCTGCTAATTCTGGTTTTGAAGACCATGGGAAATCTCTTTCCTATTTAGCTCAATGATCATCTAAAATGGGAAATTCTTGGGCTCAGCTGTGAGGGGTCCCAAGTTTATATGTACCACTAATGTCTCACAAATCAAGAATCCAAGGGAATCAAGAGGCTGTAGTTCATTCCTTATATTAAATTCTTAGGACTGCCAACTTGGTTGGTACAGTTTTGGGGGCTAGAAGTCTTATATCAAGGTGCCAGCTGGACTGGTTCCTTCTGAGAACCACGAGGGCAGGATCCGTTCCAGGCTTGTAGATGGCCTTCTTTTCCATGTGTCTTCACATTAGCTTCCTCCGTTTGTGTGTGTGTCCAAATTCCCTCTTCTTAAAAGGTCACCAGTCGCATTGGATTACTGCTCACCCCACTGACGCCATTTTAATTTAATCACTTCCGTAAAGACCCTGTCCGCTAATACAATCACATTCCGAGGCACTGGAAGTTAGGGTATCACTATATGAATTTGGGAATGGGGGTGAGGGGGTCACAATTTAGCCCATGACAGTCCTGAATCTCCTTTGCTAGATGTATGACTGTGGGCCAGTCACTTTACCAGTTGGGGCATTGTTGTCTATCAGATAAGTGGTTTGGGCTAGGTCATTTATAAAGTCCTTTCTGCTTTAAATTGTAAATATAATGAGATACCAACTTTTAGTTTGTTTAAAATTTTAGATGTTAACTGGATGCTTTGCTGATGTCAACACCCCCTTTTTAAAAAAAAAATTCTCACTTTCTGTTTCTACTGCTCTCTCAGGTATCCCTCTGCCTTCTGTTACCTCTTTGCTGAATTCTGAGAGGACTGGGGTGGGGAATACTCTTTCCTGTAACCCATAACCCATCTATTTTCATCAATCTATTTGAAATTCAAAGCCAGGGGTTGAAATGTTCACTTTCAATTTGAGATGTCTAACTTTCGGATAAATCTATTAACCTGCATTTCTAAGTGACTTTTAAACTAAGCATTTTATTTTATTAAGCTTATATATGGGTAACTATTATACTTGTATAATAAAGTGCACTTTAAAAAATAATCGGTTCAATTAGAAAATAATATTCATGATATTTTGTGACACAAACCTCCTAGAACTTATACATATACATGTCTTTCTCCCCAGAGTAGTCTCTCTGGGTGCTTAAACAATACTGCATTATTAGATTTTTTTTTTCAGTTTATAAGCCACACAAGAAAGTTAGCCCATGTCATCACTTGAGGCAAAAAAGCAGACAATGTTCTGAGAAATATCTGTTTATTCCTAGTTCAGTAACACCACAATGAGATCCTAAATTATGAGATACTTTTGTTTATCTTACTGTCTCATTGGCAGCCAGCAACTCCTGTTGCATTTTTTGACATGGGAACCTATCAGGGTGTGGTTAATAAAGTACATTTCCATGGTAAGTATTCTTTAACAAAAAATAAACCAAAATTTAATCAGAGATAGAACTTACTGCACACTGTAGTTTCCACTTTCTGGTGATTTGTAAAATTGAGCTTTCGATTTCATAAATTAAAAAGTTCTCTTGTGTGACATATTTTTATATCCAATAATTTTACTTAAAACAGAATTTTCTTTACCATCAAATAAAGTTGCTATAATAAGTAGTGATATATTTAGTCCTAGTGAATCAAAGGGAAATAAAATGTCTTTGATTATGCTGGCTTAAGGAAATATATCCGATTAAACAAAGGTTAATATTTATGATGTTTGATTTACTAAAATTATAAGACTACTAAAGAAAACTAGAAGAGCAAAATAACCAAAATTTATATAAAGAATTAAATGTTAATAATTCAAAGGTTTAGAATTTTTTGCATCTTTCAAATACTAAATTGCTGTTATAGATTTACTACCATTATTATCCAGATTTTCCATTTTACTGAAAAACAATAATATAAGTTATTATGATACATCAGTATAGATCTTTAGGCTCAACACAATCCTGCTACCTTTTAATTTTTTTTATTATACAACAAACACATATGCATTATAAAGAAATATGAGTTAGAAAAATGAAGAAAAATAGTCTTAGCAACTAGAAATAAGCTGACAAAGGGCTAATATCCAGAATCTACAAAAAAACTAAAACAGATTTACAAGAAAAAAAAACCATCAAAAAGTGGGCAAAGGTTATAAACAGGCACTTTTTGAAAGAATACATTTATGTGGCCAAGAAACATGAAAAAATGCTCATCATCACTGGTCATTAGAGAAATGCAAATCAAAACCACATTGAGATACCATCTTACACCAGTTAGAATGGCAATCATTAAAAAAATCTGGAGACAACAGATGGTGGAGAGGATGTGGAGAAATAGGAACACTTTTACACTGTTGGTGGGAGTGTAAATTGGTTCAACCATTGTGGAAGACAGTGTGGCGATTCCTTAAGGATCTAGAAATAGAAATTCCATTTGTTTCAGCAATCCCATTACTGGGTATATACCCAAAGGATTATATATCAGTCATTCTGTTATAAAGACACATGCACACATATGTTCATTGCGGCACTGTTTACAATAGCAAAGACCTGGAACCAACCCAAATGCCCATCGAACATAGACGGGATAAAGAGAATGTGGCACATATACACCATGGAATACTATGCAGCCATAAAACAGGATGAGTTCATGTCCTTTGCAGGGACATGGATGAATCTGGAAACCATCGTTTTCAGCAAACTGACAAGAGAACAGAAAACCAAACACCACGTGTTCTCACTCATAAGTGGGTGTTGAACAACAAGATCGAATGGACACAATGGAGTCTGTTGGGGTGTGGGGGGTTAGGGGAGAGTTAGCAGGGGGTGGAGAGATTGGGGAGGGATAACATTAGGAGAAATACCTAATGTAGGTAATGGGGGGATGGAGGCAGCAAACCACCATGGCATGTTATACCTATGTAACAATCCTGCAAGATCTGCTCATGTACCCCGGAACTTAAAGTATAATAATAATAAAATAAGCACCATTAAAATTTCTATGTGTTAAAAGGTAGTATGCTACTGAAACTCTTTTTTTCTTGAAATGCCCCTCTTTTCTTCTCCTGCTTTTCACTTTCTTAATCCTTAACCTTCTAGTGTTGAATTTTCTGGACCACCGTTATACCCCCTCATCAAGACGGCATTTTTTTCTGCAGTAGCTGAGCACAATGATCATATTGAAGAAATTCACTTGTGGAGCTTTGCTTAGAAGTAAAACCCACTTGGCCAGGCGTATTGGCTCATGCCTGTAATCCCAGCACTTTAGGAAGCTGAGGTGGGCAGGTCACCTGAGGTCAGGAGTTCGAGACCAGCCTGGCCAACATGGTGAAATGCTGTCTCTACTAAAAATACAAAAAATTAGCTGGTCATAGTGGCCCATGCTAATCCCAGGTGCTGAGGAGACTGAGGCAGGAGAATCGCTTAAACCTGGGAGGCAGATGTTGCAGTAGGCTGAGATCGAGATTGTGCAACTGCACTCCAGCCTGGGTGATAGAGTGAGACTCCGTCTCGAAAATAACAGCAGCAACAACAAAGTAAAACCCTCTTCACTGTGATGACTATAAGGCTTGCTGTTGCCTCTCTGTATCATAACAAACTGTTTGCAGTCTGATGCTATGCTCAGATTTGAAAATTCTCACTGACTGTTCCAGGCATCTGTCTACTCATTCTTGCCATGCTGAAGACTGTCATTTCTCACCACTGAATGTCTTTTTTTTTTTTTTTGCTGCTTTTTAAAAGCCTTTTCCTGTTTGCTTTGAACTTCAATAAAAAAGGGGGTAAAAAGGTAATAAAGGTAATAGGCTTTTATTTTGTTTTTCAGGTGTTTTCTTTTTTCTTGTTTTGGTTCCTTTTCAAATTCTAGCTTATCAGGGCCATTTGCCACACTGACACTGGAATAAGCCTGAATGGGGGTCTGTATTTCTTCCAGTAGTTAGTTTAATTCAGTCACTGAGCTGCTGCTCTATTTGTAACCGCCGTGCTAGATCCAAGGGCTGACAATTCCTGAGAAAGTTAGGAGAATCCTTTCAGACTGACGTGGTGCTGGGGCAGGGGGTCAGTCATCCTCTTCTGTGTCTGCTCATTCTTGCATCATTTCTTCTACTCTGTAACCTGGTTGGCAATGAAAAGTGATTCTTCTTCACTGATGCTGCAGGAAATGGGTAAATATCCAATGTTCTCTCAGTTGCTTGTAATCTGATACAAAGAACAAATCTCATGTGTCCCTGTTTCTGAGAGGTTCAAAGGAAGCAAATGCACAGATTCCAGGATAGGATGAGTTCCAGTTTCTAACTATTTGTCTGTACCTTCCATTTCCTCACCCCTGTGAGAGGTTGCACTCATGGTCATTGGATGTTCTGAGAAGTTCAGTGCCCAGACTAGGGGGAGGGAAATGCAAACTCAGCTTCTTCCCAAGCTTCAGGCCTGGGTTGGCAAGTTTTGCCTTCCCTGCCAGCAAGAGCCCTGGCTTTGGGTGTCTTGCTACAGTTTTCTCAGATTGGAGGACTTGGGGATGACTTCTGGTTCTTAGTGAATTCCTGCCAAACACCTCCCCTTTCCCTCGTATCCATTTGTCTTGAAGGTCCTTGGCAGGCTCCTTGCCAACAATTATCTAAAAACAAATGGAGTTGTTTGCATGCCTATATGGAGTAAAAGTATTTAGGAAACTCTTACAGCCCAGATTTGGGCCAGAAGACCTGGTTCTGAGTCTTTACTTAGCCACTCTTAACTGTGAATTACTGGACAAATCATTTCTTGCACTCTGTGTAATCTGTCACCTGGGTACTTGAAGATTTAAACCAGGAATTGTGGACTTCCTCATAATACTGTCTCCTAAATATTGGGTGAAGTTAGCATATCAAGGAGGGCAGGGCGCTATACCCATAGGGGACTCTCTTTGTCTGCCTCTGTCTCTCTCTCTCTCTCTGTCTCTCGGATATTCATCTTTGGTGGCAGACCTGGTGTTCAAACCACAGTTGTTTTGAAATTTCTCTTTCCTACTACACTATGCTGCCCCTCCCTGAAACTTTAATAATAAAAATAGCACACTTATTGGGCACGTATTTGTTATGTGCCAGGTTCTGTGCTAACAGCTTTAAGTGCATTATTTTAATTATCTTTTCACAACAAACCTATGAGGAAGAGGTTATTTCCACTTGTAGATAAAGAAACTGAGACTCAGGGGGCTGCAGTGGCTCCGGCCAGTTGTCCTGGCGCTTGAGGAGGCAAGGCTATGAGTTCAAGGCCAACCTGAGCAACATAACAAGCTCTCACTGATTAACTAAAAAAGAAACTGAGACTTGGAGAATGTAAGTGATCTTATTCACAAAGACAGGGCAGTAAGTGGGAGGCCCTGTTCACCTCTGAGCAGAGCCCTGGCTTCTGTCATCCATGGTGCTGTTTCTAGTGTGGTTTGAAGAACCTGTGGTCTGAACTGTTGTACAGGTGACCTGCTGCTTTCTTAGAGAGAAATCTGAAAGACAGTGGAGCCCTCACATAGGCTTTGCCTGTGCACAGCAGACACCGCTCATTTTGAGCGCGTTACACTTGTTTACCATGTTGCTTACTTCAAAATCAATAAAATTCTCTTCATGCTTTTATTTTACAGGTTCTTAAATTATTTGGATTATTGTCCAAAAGTGTTAATGCTCAAGTGACTGATATCAACCCCAAGGGGCTGGAATTGAGGAAGACTGTTACTGCAGTTGAGACTCAGAACTTGGAAGACCAGTATTACATGGACCAATTCTGCAGTAAGCCCTGTGGTCCAGGTATGTTACACAAGACATCCGGAGATTACAGTGAAAGTCACAGTTAGGAGTAGCACACAGTAATAATCACTATAAACATTTTACAGCTTTTGGTTCTCTTATATAGCATAACTGGGAGAAAAAACAACTATGAACTATTTTCCAAGAATGAGTTTTATTTATATTTGTCACACTTATTTGATTTGGTTATGGATAAATATAATTTACAAGTGACATGCACCTATGAAATGAGAAGATTGGTCCATTTTGCTTCATTTTTTTTCTAAGCAAAAATGACTCATTTGTGAATATGAACACTTATAATGTCAAAATTGATTAGGGTCTCTCATAATAATAGTGGAACTCTGAAAGCAAGGGACTTCTACTCTTCAGGGACATGTCTCAGCACTTCCCTTCAATCGGTAGGTCTCTAAGAAAGCTGTCCTGGCACTGAAGCCTGCAAAATATATTTGCATTTTGCAGCTGAATAAGTAGATGAAAAAGAAAAGAAACAAGCAGACACACACAGCCTTTTCTTTTTTAAATCAATCCTTTGAAAGGCAAACTAATTTCAGATCAGAAATTCTTCAAACACTGATAAATTAGAAGTTAAGAAAAATAGAGTTGAAAAAAGGAAAATTATCACGTGGGTTCATGTGATAGATTAATAGAACCAAAAGGGACTGTAGTACGTTTCACGGTTGGCCTCCCAGGCTTCCAGCACCCAAGCTGCAAAACAGGATGGGTCCTATCTGTGAAAAGATTCTACCAGTCTCCCTATGCTTCCTGTCCAGATTTTAATAACCCTAATGAAACAATCTTCCCCATAACCCAACCCATTTACACTTAAACCCATCACACTTAAATCTTTCCAACACGAATAAAAAATGGCTTCCTGGCTTTATTAAAACTTGCTAAACACAATCAATTTGTCCTATAAATTGAAATCTTTGTTTATAATTTTAACACCTAAAATGCAAGTTAAAATGAAGAAAATATGCTTTGCACATCAAACTATCAAGGATTTTTGTTTGCTGCCTTTTTGGTTTTGCTTTTTTTAATTTTCATTTAAGAAGTATAAATGTAAATTGTTATAAATTTTTAAGAAAGAAATTTGGATATACGAGTCAAAAATTTAAAAATGTGTATACATGCTAAGATAGCAATTAACTTATAAGAAAATACCTTGAGAAAATAATACAAAATAAAGGAAAATATTGTACACATAATATTTCATTATCAATATGATGTGGAATTGCTTAGGTAAATTTAGGGATGTTCAAAGACTGAAATAGTATGTATCAAACAAAGTCATGTTTTCTGATATATTTCTAATATAATCCTCAATTATATAAATCTTCTTAAGTCATTTCCAACTGATGTGGCTGGATTAATGATTCTCCTTGATCCCTCTATAAAATACCCTGGGTGTCATCTAACCATTTTAAATACTCCTCCCACTTCAGTTCCCTCTTGTTGAATTTTAGGCTTATCAATTCAAATTGCTTCCGAATCTGTTTATGCTTATTGGTGTTGTGATAGTCAAATGTAATTTCATTGAATATTGCATATATCAATGAAATACAAATACAGAGAAAAGACAGATTTTATTTCTGTGAAAACTAGGTTGAGTGCTTTGGAGAATTCAGTAAAGATGAGCTGCTAAAATGTTATTGATGAATTATGTGAGGGCAAAATAAATGTTAAATAGTAGAAAAAAGTCACAAAAATGTCGAAAGCCATTCATACGGATTATTGGTGTGTTTATGTTTTTATTTCATCAGGAAGGGGCTGGGCTTGGTGGCTGAAGCCTGTAATCTCAGCACTTTAGGAGGCCGAGGTGGGCGGATCATGAGGTCAATAGATCGAGACCATCCTGGCTAACATGGTGAAACCTTGTCTCTGCTAAAAAAAAAAAAAAAAAAAAATTAGCTGGGCATGGATGGTGCACACCTGTAGTCCCAGTTATTCAGGAGGCTGAGGCAAGGAAGTGGAGGCTGCAGTGAGTCAAGATTGCGCCACTGCACTCCAGCCTGGGTGACTGAGTGAGACTCCATCTCAAAAAAATAAAAGAAAGAAAGGAGGGAGAGAGGAAGGGAGGAAGGGAGGAAGGAAGAAGGGAAGGAAGGAGGGAAGGAGGGAAGGAAATAGGAAGGGTGGGAGGGAAGGGAGAAAAGAAATGAAGAAAGAAAGGAAAACAGACAAACAGGAAATTATAGGTGATACATTATGGATGTGACTTAAGTAGGAAAAAACCTGGGATTAATAACTTTTACATCACAAGATTGTCAAACGATTGCATAGTTATATTTTATAAATTAAAATATTTACAGTATTTGTAAGTGATTTCCTATATAAATTGACATTTTTTATTAAATGATCAAAGAAGTCCTCCCAACATCATCATATTTAATAAGAAGGATTCTATGGTATACTGCATACATGTTTCACATATGCACATTATACATATATATATATACACACACACCTGTTATGTATATGCTCATGTATATACATATATGTATTTATATGCATAGGAATGCAAAAAAATAACAGTCAATATCTCAGGATTTTTGATATATAGTTGTTGTTGTTTTTTGTTTATTGTTCTTGAGATGGAGTCTCACTCTGTAGTCCAGGCTGAAGTGCAGTGACATGATCTAGGCTCACTGCAACCTCTGGCTCCTGGATTCAAGTGATTCTCCAGCCTTAGCCTCCCAAGTGGCTGGGACTACAGGTACACACCACCACGCTGGGCTAATTTTTTGTATTTTTCATAAAGACAGAGTTTTGCCATGTTGGTCAGTCTGGTCTCAAACTCCTGACCTCAGGTGATCTTCCTGTCTTGGTCTCCCAATGTACTGGGATTACAGGTATGAGCCACTGTGCCTGGCCTGTTATATAAGTGCTTATTACACTTTCCTGCCTTTTTCAAATTTTCTACAATAAGCATATGTACCACTATACTAAAAAAGTATTTTAAAATATTATTTTCAATAAAACAACCATTCATTTTCTTATTTTAATAAATTGTTTTCATACTTTGAAGGAAAGAAGGAACCTGTGGTTTATTGTATCTCCATCATACCAAAGATGTTGTGCACATTCTGCAACATAATTCATTAAAGAGACCAATTCATTCAGAGACCAGTAGAATACCACTAGCAAAAAATAAAATTATACTTGGATTTGGGCTCTGTTTTTTTTTAAATATTGCTACAATCTCATATAGCCCTAAGCACTATTTTTGAATTTTGTTCTGGGAATCTTCAGTTTGTTTATTTTTTTCTATTGACAACTATTGTCTTTACTTACTAAAATAGCATATACATTTACATGTCATCATTTGCTCATGTAGTAAATATTTTGTTTTATGAAAAACAATATATGAAGTTATTAAGGAAGTCATGTACCTAGGAAACACAGCAGAAATTCTTTTTGCTATATATATGAGCACAGCAGATTAGACTGCTTATGTTTTTGTGTGTTTTTTTTTTTTAGAGAGAGTCTTGCTCTGTCACCAGGCACCAGGCTGGAGTACAGTGGCACAATCTTGGCTCACCGCAACCTCTGCCTCCTGGGTTCAAACAATTCTCCTGCCTCAGCCTCCCTAGTAGCTGGGACTACAGGCACGCACCACCACGCCCAGCTAATTTTTGTATTTTTTAGTAGAGACGGGGTTTCACCATGTTGGCGAAGATGGTCTCGATCTCTTGACCTTGTGATCTGCCCACCTCGGCCTCTCAAAGTGCTGGGATTACAGGCGTGAGCCACCGCGCCTGGCCTAGACTGCTTATTTTTAAAAAAATTAATTATACCATTAACAATTAGAGTCACTAGTAATATTTTTCTCAGACACCTCCCCTGATAGCTTCTGTCACTTTCTTCATCATTCTCTATTTCCTTACCTTCATCTCGCTTTCCCCATAGCACTTTTTTAGCACTTGATATCAATGTATTTGAGTATTGTAAATGCCTTCAGCCTGAGAAGGTAAAGTCGTTGGTGATCAAGGCTTTATCTCATTTCCTGCACAATAACAAACTTATGAAAAGTTCCTAACACTCAGTAGGCATTTAATAAACACCTATGAGATAAATGAATTTTTCAAGAGAATATATTGGATAATATTAACAGCAATACAGTGAATCACTTTATTTTTAAAGTAAATTAATATAAATGTGTATATTATTTAAAATGGTTTGTTTTAAGATAACAAACCTGATAGATAATAAATTTTGGTTTAAGTTTGTTAATGCTTATCAAAAATCATCAATATGGGCCCTGTCTTTTGATGAAAAAGTAATAGAAAGGGGAGAACAAAGGTGCTCACTAGGCAGGCTGAGTGCAGTTCTGACAACAATGCAAGAGAAGTATTACTATCTCCATCATATGCAGGATGAAATTTATGCTTGGAGAAAACCACACTTTGTTAAAGATTTTACAGCTGCTGAAGATTTGACCAAGACCTTTAAAACTTCAAATGTTCTTTTCCTTATTACACTATTTCTTATCAGGATCTGTGGACTTTGGAAAGTAAAATAAGAAGTCAGAGCAATGAGTTAGTTGGATATTCTCAGTGCCCAGTAGCAACTATCCCCACTCTGAATATAAACCTACCAACCTCTCCCGTTTCTCCAAAGAAGTTAGTTGTTGGCATAGGTTGTCCAGTGGATTTTCTCATTCTAACCTTCCTTTTTTTTTTTTTTTTGTATGCTTCTGTTGTTAATCATCCTATTTCTATAGGTATATTCCTTCAATCACTCTTTTAGCTTTTGTCTTGGGAGACTTTCTGACTCTTGACATGACTTTTACAATAATTTTCTCCCCCATTGTATTTATAATTCATTAGCCTATTGCCACTCCCCTTGTGTTTTGGAAGAGTTTTATTGTCTGTCATCCCTGCATACTTCCCACCCTGTTGCTTGCCCATGTCCTGTTCAAACACTTGTCCCTTTTTTCCTTGGACAGGCGAAAAGAAAGCTAGGGAGTGTACAGTGGATGGGGATGAACCAGACTGCGTGCCCTGCCAAGAAGGGAGGGAATACACCGACAAAAGTCATTTTTCTTCCAAATGCAGAAGATGTAGATTGTGTGATGAAGGACATGGTAAGAGTCTTAAAAAGCAATTGAAAGAGACTCATCTTGGAATTCCATGTAGAGCCATTTAAAAGACAATTTGAAATTGGGGTCTACTGTGGTGTTACATTGACATACAGGAAAGGGAAGGACAGGTGGCTAGGGTACTGCAGGACCAGGTACGGAGCTAATTACTTATCTAGAACTTTATGAGTAGGTCTAGGCAATTCTTCCAGATGTGGAAGAATGACTAAATATGAACCCTAGGAACAGGGTTCATCAGCTCAAATCAGAACCTCATTTTTTTTTCTGGCCTTGATTTATACTTGTATAATGGTGCTCGTTCATGGCCAGAAAAAGCTCAGAAGCCTGCAGATACAAGGACACAGAAATCCAACAGGTGGGTAGAAATGCTCCCCATTTCTTGGGGATTTAGTTTGTCCTGATAATTCTCATTGGGGACCTGAATCTTCATGGATCTCAATCTATTCTAAGGGCCCAGATTAAAGTATAAGAGAAGTATTTCTAGTTTGGTTTGACATGAAGAAGCCTCTGGACATAAAGCTTTTCCTGTCCCTATTCAGGCTGTAAAGCAATGTTTCTCATCCCTGGCAATGCATTAGAATTGTTTAGGGAGCTACTAAAAATGTTTAATGTTTAGGTCCTGCTCAGGGCAATGAAATCAAAGTCTCTAACTGAGGGCGTTGGTATTGGTCTGGTGCAGTCTAGGGTAGAGTCTAACATTCTGCATTTTTTTTCTTTGAGGCAGAGTCTCACTCTTTCACCCAGGCTGGAGTGAAGTGGTACAATCTCAGCTCACTGCAACCTCCACCCTCTGCATTCAAGCAATTCTCCTGCCTCAGCCTCCTGAGTAGCTAGGATTACAGGCGCCCACCAACAAGCCTGGCTGACTTTTGTGTTTTTAATAGAGACAGGGTTTCACCACATTGGCCAGCCTGGTCTCAATCTCATGACCTCAGGTGATCCACCCACCTTAGCCTCCCAGAGTGCTGGGATTACAGGCATTAGCCACCACCCCCAGCCCATTCTGCATTTTTAACAAGCTCCCAATTGATGCTGATGCTGCCAGTCCCTAAGTCACCATTGAGTATTAAGGCTGTAGACAAGAGGAATGGTGAGGTTTGTCTTGGTGGCTACTAAATGATTGCTGACTGTTTCAATCTGGGGTTGCCTGTTCTGTGTTTAAATCCCAACTGTATTACGAGTGTTATGCTGTGACTGTTGATATAAGCGGTAGATCTCAAAAATCCATGCAGCTCCTGACCACCATTTTCATTAGCTCTTATAACTAATAGTTTGCAAATGGATTCTCCAGGCTTAGAAGTGGAAATCAACTGTACCCGGACCCAGAATACCAAGTGCAGATGTAAACCAAACTTTTTTTGTAATTCTGCTCTATGTGAACACTGTGACCCTTGCACCACGTAAGTTTTAGTCTTTCTCTGATTAAAACACTAGATATAACTTGAGAATTACTGTTTTCCTAGGGAAGTAACACTGATTGACAGTTAAAAATTAGGGTTCTAGTCTTGCTTTGCCTCCAAGTGATTAGATGACAGTTTGCTCATTTAAACATTAGTGAACACTTCCTGTGTAGGTGATACTGTGCTGGCCAGTTAAGTTAAAGATATGAGCCAGACACATGCCTGACATCAAGGTATCAGTCCAGGAGCACAGAGAGTCGAGAAAAGCAATGGTTATTGTGTATCAATAGCATGAGAATAGCATCAGAGGAGACTTATGTTCCGGGTATTACAAATTACACAGGAAAAGTTTTCAACTGTGCCTGAGGAGATGGAGGTGAAGACATGAATGTGTCTCATGGCTTCAGTCTTGAAGAAAGAAAAGAAAGCATTAACAGGTGCACATGGATGGAATGCACATTTGAGGCAGGGGAAGAGCAGCTGCAAAGAGACAAAGGAAGTTCAGGAAAACAGGGTACCTGGCTGGAGTGTAGGAAAGACTGAGAAGGGGTCAGGGCTGAATCATGAAGGGCTTTGTCTTTTAGGCTAAAGAGGTTGGTTTTGACCCAGAGTTAGAGAACCTGACTTGTAATTCATCTCGGGAAGCTTTTAAGAGTTTATCGAATAGGCTTAAGAATTAAAGACATGGTGCTTTCTGTTTTATTTGCTAGAAAAATTTTATGTGCAGTTGTCCCAGACTCTCCCCTGGCCCCAGGTGCCTTCAAGTGCCCCTGTGATGGCAGGGTAGGTAGGCACTGGGGAAGGAGCTGACTTAGTAAAATAATAACAATATTTTGTAATCTTGATTTAATTTTCTTTTCATCATAACCTTTTGAGATAGATAGTATTATTTCCATGTAATTGATGAGAAAAATAGGCTCATGGCAGTTTGACTTCCCAAGCTCACCTAGTCAAGTAATGGGCAGAGGCTGTGAACTCAGGCAACCTGACTGTCAATGTTTGTCTGTCTGAAGGAAGTCCCACATGAACCTCTTGTGGCTCCTGATCACCACCAGATGCTAAAAGTGGCAGCCTCTAAAGGCCAGCTGAGTAACCTCTGTAAGCTGCATTAAGGGTGTGGCTGTCATCAGGCCATTTTCTTGGTCTATGGGAATTTTTGAAATTACTTTTGGCAGTTTAAGAGCTAGTTTAAGCTATAGGATTTGTGTTCAGTTTATTACCAGGTTTAAGTTTATTTTTATGTCTACTTCATCTCTCTTGTGTATCAATATTTTTCTATCTTCCTTTAACTTTTGAAATTTTAAAATACAGTCATTCCTTATGATATTTTTCATCTAGCCATCCAAATTATATTAACTTGTGCCAACTTTAGATACTAATCTAGAAATATTTGAGGGAATACATTTGCCAGAGATGCAAAGATGAATAAAATGGCCTCTAATTTATAATGTGCCATTGAAAATGATAAAAGAATCATTCTGTCAGGCTTTTGAATTTCCCCTGTACTTTTTTTTCTAGATGTGAACATGGAATCATCAAGGAATGCACACTAACCAGCAATGCCGAGTGCAAAGAGGAAGGTAATTTTTTTTACAGTTATCTTCTCCTTTCCCCCATCCCCATGGAAAAATGTGAAGAAAAAACAATCACTTTTGATTATTTGAGAGTCCTCTGTTTGATCTTAAATATTGCTTATTTTCATGTAAAATGTCCAATGTTCCAACCCACAGGATTCAGATCTGACTTGCTGTGGTTGTGTCTCCTTTTCCTAATTCCACCAATTGTTTGGGGTAAGTTCTTGCTGTGCTCAAACTATAGATTGAAATAACTTAGGAAGTAGTTCACAAAAATATGCCTCACTCCTAACTATAAAAAGCTGCCAGTTTGGTAGATTCATGTATTGTTGATTTCTTGCCCCTGAATGCAGCCTTGAGAGTTGATTGATAAGAACAAATGAAATGATCCCTCAGCTATTTTCTGAGCAACAGTTTTGGGGCATTGAGTGGTATTCCAATCCTCCCTATGAACAAGGGTTCTCTGCAGCAGCAGAGTTGGCCAAAAATCAGAAGTAGTTATTCACTATTTATTGAGATCTCCCTATGCAAAAAGAAGATAGAAGAAGCAAATGCATTCCCAGGAAACACATTGCAGGGAACTCTTTAAAAAAAAAACTTGTCCTCTTCCTCCTCTTCCTTGCCCAAATTGCTTGTTTTTAATTATGTCACCTTAACTTAAAATACTATGGGGATACATGTTATACAAGGGTGAGTTAGTAGAGTCAGTAGATAAGCTGAAATTAGGTATAATCATAATTAGTCTAGAAAAATCCCTTTAAATCATCCATAAACTACAGGGTCACACCAACTTTTGGTAACTTAGAAGTATCCAATTTTCCCTTCTCTGTTGGAACAATGCTCTGTTTCTTCAGTTCAGTTGAAGAAGAAAGTTTGCCTTGCCTTTAGCGTTGTTTAGCTGAAAATACATTCTGGATGTTTAAGCCACTGTGATTGTGCTCAGAGACATGAAGATTCTTCTATCTCACATTGATTTTAATGCATACACCTATTGAGTACATATACTTGAGTTATTTGTATGTGTGTTTGAATTTCTGGGCATCCATGGCAAGTCAATGTTGACTTGCTCGTCCTATGGCTTCTGTGTCCTGCCACAGTCTTGCCATTCACATCTTTGCTGGAGAGGGAGTGGTGCTAGCCACATGATAAGTCAAAAGCCATCTCCATGCTAGGCCAATGTGTGGTAATTACATGACTAATTAACATATGTTCTTTCACTAGAACACTTGACTCAGTGGTATTAGAATTCGAAAATCAGCTGTTTCCTGCAATATTTGTCCACGTTTAAGTTTCAGTGAATTTCTCCTTTTTGCTTCTTATAGTTCTCTTGCATGAAAGTGGTGAAAGAGTGAAAGAATGTTCTCACACGCATTCTACAAGGCTGGGACCTGAGTTTGATGAAATTTATTTGTTCTTTCAGGGGTGATAAGATGCATAAAGCACAGAAGGGCAAACCAAGGTCATCGTGAATCTACGACCTTAAATTCTGTAGGTATTGAAATAGACATCAGCTTTCCTTGGAAAAAAAAAAAACATAGAGAAATTAGTGATTTGGCTTTTTTTTATTTCCTTTTGCTTTTTTGTTTCTTGTTTGAGATGGAGTCTTGCTCCATAGCCCAGGTTGGAGTGCAGTGGTACAATCATGGCTCATGCAGCTTCAAACTCCTGGGCTCAAGTGATCCTCCTGCCTCAGCTGGGACTCTGGGACTACAGGCATGCACCACCATGCCAGGCAAATTTTTTTAGAGACAGGGTTCACTTTGTGGCCCAGACTGGTCTCAAACTTTTGGCCTCAAGCAGCCCCTCTGCCTCAGCCTCCCAAAGTGCTGGGATTATAGATGTGAGCCATCACATCCAGACTGTTACTTTCTTTATTTAAAGATTGATTGTGTTTGTGTGTGCATAGGTTAAAGGGGCCTCACAGATGAACGATGATATGGTACCCAATTTAAAAGTAAGCTTCTACGAAAAAACCATGAGAATCAATAAAGAGGGAATTGAGAGTGTGCTGAAATGAGTTGAAAAAAGAACATGGCCAACCTCCATGTTCCGTATTGTTATTATCCCTGCAGAGAAACAGCCTTTACCAGGCATGCGTTCAGTATCAAGCCTGAGCAAAGAGATTGCTTAAAGTTTGTCATAAAGGCACAGCTTAACTTTCTCTGGCTGCCGGTCAACCTTATGTCTCACCATATCTTTTCCCAACATGGTATCAATACATTCCAAATAGCAAAAATACACTGAGAAAAGAAAACAGTTTCACTAAATGGAATTATTTTCTTATTTGGGGCCAGGGCTCAGTGGGAGTTAGGATTCTTCAAATTAAAATGGTCCAAAAAATTTTAATTTCAACCATTTTCTGTTATCAAAAATAAGAATAAGTTACAGGGAAGAAAATTTTAGAGTGATTATATTTATTATTTTAATAAGTCTATATGAAAAATAGACTTACTAAAAGTCTATTTGCTCAAAAAATAAAAGTCTTATTACTCAAACTACTTTATGAATTCTTTAGGTTTCTTGCCTTTAAAAACTAAGACAATATTGCCTAGTTTCTGGCAAGGCTGGAACCTTTCAGAATCAAAATTGAATGGTGAAAGTATCCTTCTTAATCACTTAATCTAGTTTTCTAATTTTATACATCAAGCAACTCATTGTACCTCTTTTTCTAAATTGAGGAAAAATTAGAAGTTTACATTTAGAACATTCTAGACATATATTTTTATTTGTCTTTCTCTGATTTTATTTTTTGCTTTCTAGGAAACGGTGCCAATTAATTTATCTGGTAAGGCTTTTATCATTTTATTTTATAGAGATCGCTTCTTTTAGAGTATTAGGCCAATTTCCGAGTCAAATAATGTTGCTAATTTCAGTGACATACTGTGGGATTTTGCTATTTCTCATACAATTTTACCTGCTCAGCATAAAGCATTTATTAGGCAGTTTGTTTAAATTTGTAATGAATACTCATAGTTAAAAATAAATCAAGTAACAATAGGATACAATAGTCTGAGGCTTAAGAAAATTTTCCTTCATAATCAACTAGATGTATTACAGAACGCTGCCTAAACAGATCTAGAATTTAAAGTGAACTGTAGACTCAGGTATTACTGGTGTACCCAACTCTATAACAACATACATGATTCCATTCAGTTGTTCTTTGATCTGTGATTTAGAAATAAGATGATCATAAACTCTGCTTATACTTTTAGATTTGTGGGTCATTGATCATTGGATCCACAAGGGGTGTTATAGGTGATCTTTTCCAATCCTCTTATTTTATAGATGAGAAAAGGGGATACAGAAATGTTATGTTGTGTCAAGGTCATATGGTAAATTACTGGGTACATGGCAGGATTTGGAGTAAGAACTCAAGGTTGTCTTGTTTCTGTATTCCCCCAGTCAGCTCTTTATAGGTCTTTAGGACTTAGCTATATTCTGAAGTACTATATGAAGAAAAATAAACATGATTTTCAGTAACGGGAATTGCATTTAGAAAAACAAATTTTCAGACTGTTTTCTATTTTTCAGACGTTGACTTGAGTAAATATATCACCGTTATTGCTGAACACATGACAATAAGTCAAGTTAGAGACTTTGTTCGGAAGAATGGTGTCAATGAAGCCAAAATAGATGAGATCAAGAATGACAATATCAAAGACACAGCAGAACAGAAAGTTCAGCTGCTTCGTAATTGGTATCAACTTCATGGGAAGAAGGATGCATATGACACTTTGATTAAAGGTCTCAAAAAAGCCAATCTTACTGCTCTTGCAGAGAAAATTCAGAATATCATCATCAAGGACTCAGAAAGTTCAAACTTCACAAATCAAAATGAAAACCAAAGCATGGTCTAGAGCAAAAAGCAATGAATTCAGTTCTCAGTATATACAATTAGTGTTTGAAAAGATTCTTAATAGCTGGCTGTCAATACTGCTTGTTTTTTTACTGGGTACATTTTATCATTCATCGGCTCTGAAGAGACAACATATTTATAGATTTTTGAACATCTCATGATTCTGCCTCCAAGGATCTAGTTGGGAAGACAAATGTTATCAAGAGTAAATGTGGGGGCCGGGCGCGGTGGCTCATGCCTGTAGGGGCCGGGCGCGGTGGCTCATGCCTGTAATCCCAGCACTTTGGGAGGCCGAGGTGGTTGGATCACGAGGTCAACAGATCGAGACCATCCTGGTCAACAAGGTGAAACCCCGTCTCTACTAAAAATACAAAAAATTAGCTGGGCATGGTGGTGCGTGCCTGTAATCCCAGCTACTCAGGAGGCTGAGGCAGGAGAATTGCCTGAACCCAGGAGGCGGAGATTGCGGTGAGCTGAGATTGCGCCATTGCACTCCAGCCTGGGTAACAAGAGTGAAACTCCATCTCAAAAAAAAAAAGAAGTATCCTCAAAAGCCCATCTGCCTTGTGAAGCATTCCATCTGTATTGACTGTTTCCTCTTAGCTCCTATAATGTTTATCCAAATTTTGGGCTATACTATGTGCCAGTAAGTAAAATATAGGGGAGCAAATATTGTTCTTAGATTGTCAGATGAAATTTACTACTAGGGCAACAACTGCCTGACTACAAGGAAGACGTACTGTGCAAACATGGCTTTAAGTGCCTCACTGCTGTGTTGAGCCAGGTTGTAGTGCAGCATTTGTTTGACCTGTGAACTTTCTGGTTAGGATGTCTGTTGTAGATAAAAACCAATCTGTGGCAATGGTAACCTCATGGGGCAGCACTTGAAATATGTCTTTTATTTTGTGACCCCGAGACCAAAAATTGAAGAACATAGAATGCATAACAAAATTAGGTTGTGTATTTTAAAAATATACAGTGTAATTATTTGTATTCATATCACAAATGAAGTGAATAAAATATAAGATATGTAAAATCAAGGCATTTGTAAAGTTAATTTAATTTTTATTTATAAATAAAATAATACATAAGTTTTTTTTTTTTGAGACAGAGTCTCACTCTGTCACCAGGTGCCAGGCTGGAGTGCAGTGGTGCAAACTTGGCTCACTGCAACCTCTGTCTCCCAGGTTCAAGTGATTCTCTTGCCTCAGCCTCCCGAGTAGCTTGGACTACAGGTGTGCACCACCATGCCCAGCTAATTTTTTTGTATTTTTAGTAGAGACAGGGTTTCACCATGTTGGCCAGGATGGTCTCGATATCTTGACCTTGTGATCCTCAGCTCCCAAAGTGCTGGGATTACAGGCATGAGCCATCACACCCGGCCAATACACAAGTATTTTTAAGCTGGAAATACATTCCAGAAATATCTTATAACTATTCCCCAACCCTTCTGTAGGTAATTGAAATGAAATTGAACTGTGGTGAAATGTGTACATTAAATTATTCAATTTATTGACTGATCTTGCCGACTTAGCTTAATATAACTTCTGTTCAGTCAGACTAGCTTCTAGAACAGTGAAAACTATAATCACGTTTATACTTGACATAGTCAATTTGTGTATTTTATGGCGTTGAGTCACACATGCTTTTGAAATCTCTGCAGCATCATTCTTTAGTTTGCCCAACTTTCTTGTGAAGAGTGAAGATCCATGCCGGCTAATTTTAATAAGCTTTCATTTAAAAAAAATGTATGATAAACTAGTTTTCATGCTATAAAGAATTTTGCCTTTTTCATGATCAGATTTGTTCAATGCCATTTCTTCCCTTTCATTTGTTTCTTTTGTGGAGAAATTACCCCTTTCAGGAGCAAAAGAGTTGATGAAGAAAACACTCTCAAAGTTAAGTTTGCTTTAGGCTGCATACCTGAAAAGGGTGGGCTTAAGAGGCTGGGAAGAGAAAGAAGAGGGACACTAACAACCTAAACAGCACAAGACTTGGAACTTGAAATTCAAAAGATATACACCTATCTATGTATTTCTGATGTATGTGTCATAACTTCAACCAAAGTTCATGATCCATAGAACTTTGCATAAATAAATATAATTGGGTAGTTTTGACTCTCCTTGAAAATAAATTTTGTTAACCATCTTCTCATTAAAATGTTTTAAAACTAAACACACAATTATATATCTCCACAAAATGCCATTAGGTTTTCTAACAGAGCATCAACCTACTTAGATTATAAGCTCATCTTTTTTATGTATGTGTTTACATATTATATAGATGCTTCTTTTCTACAGGCAGCAAGATATAGTGAAAAGAATATGAGGTTCTGGAATTAGAAGAACTAGGCATGAGTCCCAGACTGCACTACCTGTTATGTGACCTTGGGTAATTTGCTTAATCTGTCTGAAGCTTGTTTGTCTTGCCTGTCAAATGAAAAATAAATGACAGCAATAGTTCAGATTTGGTGTGTGGATCATATAAATGATATATGTGAACGTGCTTAGAAAATTGTGAAGCATCATGCAAAGGATAGTTATTTTATTTTGGATTAACTAAAATTTTATTCTAAATTGGTGCATCCCTAAATAAAAGAAATAACTGCTAATGACTATAGTAGCCCTACTTTCATCTTGAAAATGTTTTTAAACTTTGAATTAGCAAACTTTCAATGAGTTTAGAATTTTTTTTAACAAAAAGAATCATTATATACTTCAAGTAATTCAATTAGGGAAAAATATAAGCCTCTGTCTGCATCTATTTTGTGTTGCTATAACAGAATATCTGAGACTGGATAATTTATAAGGGAAAGACATTTATTAAGGTCACAGTTCTACAGGCTGGGAAGCTCAAGGGCATGGTCCTGGCTTCTGGTGAGGGCATTTGTGGTGTGTGGTAGCATTGTGGAAAAGGTCAAAGGGAAGGTGGACATGTATGAAGAAACAAAATCCGAGAGGCATCTTGGCTTTACAAAAATGCACTCTTGGCCGGGCGTGGAGGCTCACACCTGTAATCCTAGCACTTTGGGAGGCCAAGGCAGGTGGATCATGAGGTCAAGAGATCAAAACCATCCTGGCCAACGTGGTGACACCCCATTTCTATTAAAAATACAAAAAAATTAGCTGGGTGTGGTGGGGGCTGCCTATAATCCCAGCTACTTGAGGGCAGAGGGTGGACAGGGGATGCTGAGGCAGGAGAATTGCTTGAACCCAGTACCTCAAAAATGACACCAAGTCATTGAGGAAGGATCTGCCCCGCTGACCCAAACAACTCCTCCTGGGCCCCACTTCCCAGTATCACCACAATGGGGATCAAACTTCAACCTGCTCTTTGGTGGGGATAAACTCAAACCTCCTTTAAGAGAAGCCCCTTTAAGCTATGGACTAATAAGTGAGAAAAATGCAGGCAGGGATAACTTACCCACTAGATATAGCAGGCACAGGGCCAAGGATCCACTGTACCTTTAAATGTCCATAGAAATGTTTTAATTTCTTTTGAAATAGGAAGAAAAAGTGAACTTTTAGGTCAGAGTCAATGTTTTAATATATAATATCAATATATTCATCCTTATACCAATGAGTCATAAAATATAACTTTTAATATATAATATCAATATATTCATCCTTATACCAATGAGTCATAAAATATAACTTTTAATATATAATATCAATAT
>CAUYOR010085335.1:0-13180 GCA_963573925.1 Callimico goeldii | reverse complement strand
TAGTAGTAGCCATAGTAATAGTAGTAGTAGTAGCAGTAGTAATAGTAGTAGTAACAGTAGTAGTAGTAGCAGTAGTAATGTAGTAGTAGTAGCCATAGTAATAGTAGTAGTAGTAACAGTAGTAATAGTAGAAGTAGCAGTAGTAGTAGCAGCAGTAATAGTAGTAGTAGCAGTAGTAGTAGTAGCAGTAGTAATAGTAGTAGCCATAGTAATAGTAGTAGTAGTAGCAGCAGTAATAGTAGTAGTAGCAGTAGTAATGTAGTAGTAGTAGCCATAGTAATAGTAGTAGTAGTAGCAGTAGTAATAGTAGAAGTAGCAGAAGTAGTAGTAGCAGCAGTAATAGTAGTAGTAGCAGTAGTAGTAGTAGCAGTAGTAATAGTAGTAGTAGCCATAGTAATAGTAGTAGTAGCAGCAGTAGTAATAGTAGTAGTAGCAGTAGTAGTAGTAGCAGCAGTAGTAATAGTAGTAGTAGCAGCAGTAGTAATAGTAGTAGTAGTAGCAGTACTAATAGTAGTAGTAGTAGTAGTAGTAGCAGTAGTAATAGTAGTAGTAGTAGTAGTAGTAGTAGCAGCAGCAGCAGTAGAAGACACGGGCTCTCCCTATGTTTCCCAGGCTGGTCTCAAACTCCTGGGCTCAAATGATCTTCCCACCTCACCCTCTCAAAGCACTGGGATTCTAAGTATGAGTCACCACGCCCTGCCTAAAATTCTGTCACTTTAATATCTCTTATTTCTTTATCTTCTTTTGCCCATTTCTACTGCCTTACCTTAGGCTCTCATATCTTTTACCTTAACCTCTTAAATGGTCTCCTAATTGGTCTTTCTCTCTCCAGTTTCACCATTTCTAAAATCAATATCCAATTTTCTAATACATACATTTTCAGTTAACCTCCTAACTTTCCACCTTTTGTACACAGTCTTAAGTAAAGTTTGAAAAGGATCTCTGTGATTAGGCCCCTGCCTCCACGAGCACCGCAGTTCACAGCTCTTCCATATTCACCTACACTCCAGTCATTCCAAACGACTTTCACATATCCTCCTGTTTTCCTGTCTTTGCTTTCATACGGACTGTTCCTTCATCTGGACATGTCTTTCCATCAGCTCCCACGCCTCATCTGTATGGGGAATGTTAAACTCACACTCTTCCTTCAATATTCAACTAAAGGTATCCTCTTCTGCAAAATCTTCTCCAATCTACCAAATTCTAAACTGGCCCTGTTTTTTCTGTGCTGCCACTTCCCTTAATACATATGTTTGTAAATTTACTTTTCAAGCTATATGACAATTATTCATTAACTTGATGCCATATTGTGACCATTTTATCCTTGGATCTCTATCACTCTGCCTAGAAAATAATAATATGTTACTAATAAACACTTGTTGATGGAGAAAATAGAGACACTAAATAAAGATAAATACATATAGTCACTCATCGAACATGCATTATAAAGAAGTTGTGATTCCAAATTATCATTTTAGAAGTATCCGCAAAAGACGAGTCATACATCATTACTTTTTAGTATTTATCATTTTTAAAGTGATTAAGAATATAAATCATATATTATGGAACCCCTATTTAATAATTTAGGTTAAATCTCAGAGACTTTGAAATCTCATAGTTGAGAACTGATAGTCATCACCTCCTCTCTCCTCTGTTTGCCACTTTGAAAATGACCAGTTAACAACATTCTTTACTTTACATGCATCTTATACTTACTTTGTTTTAAAAAAAAAAATAGGCCAGTAATCTATTTTTTTGTGTTTTTTTTTTTTTTCCTTGAGACAGAGACTCAATCTATCACTCTATTGCCCACGCCGGAGTAGAGTGGCATGATCTCAGCACCACAACCTCTGCCTCCCAAGTTCAAGCAATTCTCCTGCTTCAGTCTCCCAAGTAGCTGGGTGGGACTATAGATGTGTGCCACCACACTCAGCTAATTTCTGTATTTTTTTTTTTTAGTACAGACAGGATCTCACCATGATGACCAGGCTTGTCTTGAACTCCTAACTGAGGTGATCCACCCACCTTGTCCTCCCAAAGTTCTGGAATTATAGGCATGAGCCACCATGCCCAGCCCAGAAGTCTGTTTATTATGACAGTTCCAGGTTATTTTGGAATTCCTGGACCAAATATACAAATTCATTCTTTAAATAGTCCTTGGAAGTACATAGCATCTGAGCAGATGCCAAAAGGAAGGGAGATGCGTGGTGTTCTTTCGATGGGTCCCGAAAACCCTGGGAACACTAATAAGTGCGAGAACTATTGAATAGCAGAGTCACTGCTAATGGTAGAAATGCACTATAAATACAAGCCTGTTTTTTGCAGGGAGTGGAGAGGCTTTGATTCTCTAAAAATATCTCAAAACTAAAGCAGGATATACATCTCAACAGTAGCATAAGGGCTCTTCTGCCCCAAACAATCTTCCGTACCTCTGAAGATCTGTTCATCCTACCATTAAAATTAACATACCGTCTTTATAAAATCCCTGCTAAAAAGCACTTAGAAGATTTCTCCCATACAAAAAAATAATTCTCATTACTGTGTTGGCTGGATAGTTTGTCAGATTTTTAAAGTGAGAGCAACACCCAAGAGATAAGAGTGGTAAAAAACAAGAAGTTGGAGATAGAAAAGGAAGTTTGAAAAGGGAAGGATAAGACTTGAGGCAAAATTCTATCTGCTTTTGACTAAGGCAGGCCTTGGTTTTTACATAAACATGGTGATTTTTAAAACTGCATGTCAAGAAACCAAAGCTATTCAACCTCAAGAGTCTCTGGGTGCCAGATGATTCTCAGTTCTCTGCATCTCCAAAGAAATGCAACCTTTGTTTTGTGCTTACTTACTTCAACCACAAAGTAAGGACTCCTGAGTTAATGGTCTGCAAAAGCATTGAAGATTAACAGCAATAGACAGAGTTTATTGTCTGGCTAGGGGGGACTTCACTCTTAGTGCCTTCCATGAGACCTGACTGAATGAAACCAGTCCACAATTTCATTTTTAATGAAAGTGTGAGAAAGTCTGAGAAAACCAAGAACTCCATCTAAAATGTCAGAACTAGGAGGAAAATCCACAGTACCTTTTATAAAATGAAAGTTTAAGTAAGTGATTGTATTTGATAACAATATTAGAATCCATCCTTCTTCTGGCAAAGAGAAATTTACTTACTATAACAACTTTGGCTGGTCTGCTTTTTAATTTTTCCATTTCCTGCTTCCTACATTGCCACTTGTTTCTACCTCAAAGGTGATCAGTGTCCAATAGTCTGTTCTAATGTACCTACCATTTTGAGCTTGTAATATTTCCCATTGATTTCATGCTGTTCTTTCTGGAATCTGTTGGCTGTGGAGATCTGTTCTGCTATGGTATAGTATGTACAGGCAGTTCTGTGTTTGTCTTGTTTCTTGCTTTGCCACAAGAAAAGTATTTTATTACTGTGAATCTTGTTTTGTTTTGAGACAGATTGTTCTTCTTGTCACTCAAGCTGGAGTGCAATGGTGCAGTCTCAGCTCACTGCAACCTCTACCTTCTGGGTTTAAGTAATTCTCCTGCCTCAGCCTCCCATGTAGCCGGGATTATAGGCACCCACCACCACACCCAGCTAATTTTTGTATTTTTTTAGTAGAGACAGTGTTTTGCCATGTTGGCCAGGCTAGTCTCCAACTCCTAACCTCAGGTGATCCACCCAACTCAGCCTCCCAAAATGCTGGGATTACAGTTGTGAGCTGCCATGCCCAGGCTACTGTGGGTTTTTGTAGGTGATTAACTCATGCAGTTGGGGCTGGAGCAGGAAATAAATGAGATAGTCCTTGGAAATACATAGTACTTGGGCAAATCCCTAAAAAAAGAAAGATGCTTGATGTTATTTCAGTAGATCCTGAAAATACCCACCAAACAAGATGATCCTGGAGTATTTTCTAGTGCTAGAAAAGTAAGAAATCCTAAAATAAAGATACATGTTTACATCATGTAAAGATACACGATGATGGGGACATAAAACCTAACTGAAAGAGTTCCCATAGCCAAAGCTGAGCAATTTGAGCAACAATGTAAAGAAATTTCATATTATAACCTGAAGTACAAAATAAATATTCATAAATAAGTAGTAATATAAATGATTGAATAAATAAATGGAGAAGGGACAAATCTCCCAGGCAGAATTCTAAATAATTTACATAGCCTCTCCTCCCTCAAAAAGTGAAGCAGACCAGGTGCAGTGGCTCATGCTTGTAATCCCAGCACTTTGGGAGACCAAGGAGGGAAGATCATCTGAGTTCAGGAGTTTGAGATCAGCCTGACCAACATGGAGAAACCCTGTCTCCACTAAAAGTACAAAACTAGCCAGGCATGGTGGCACATGCCTGTAATCCCAGCTACTAGGGAGGCTGAGGCAGGAGAATCACTTGAACCTGGGAGAGGAAGTTTACAATGAGCCAAGATTGAGCCATTGCATGTCAGCCTGGGCAACAAGAGTAAAACTCTGTCTCAAAAAAAAAAAAACACATGAGGCGGGCCGGGCGCGGTGGCTCACACCTGTAATCCCAGCACTTTGGGAGGCCGAGGCGGTGGATCACAAGGTCAAGAGATCGAGACCATCCTGGTCAACATGGTGAAACTCTGTCTCTACTAAAAATACAAAAAATTAGCTGGGCATGGTGGTGAGTGCCTGTAATCCCAGCTACTCGGGAGGCTGAGGCAGGAGAATTGCCTGAACCCAGGAGGCGGAGGTTGCGGTGAGCCGAGATCGCGCCATTGCACTCCAGCCTGGGTAACAAAAGCGAAATTCCATCTCAAAAAAAAAATACAAAAATTAGCCAGGTGTGGTGGCACGCACCTGTAATCCCAGCCACTCGGGAGGCTGAGGCAGGAGACTCGCTTGAACCCGGGAGGCGGAGGTTGTGGTGAGCCAAGATTCTGCCACTGCGCTCCAGCCTGGGCGACAGAGTGAGACTCTGTCTCAAAAAAAAAAAAAAAAAAAAGTCTGCATGGTTGACAGAAGCCAGAGGTGGAAGCAGCTCACCCATCCCTCGAGGGCAGTGAGTGCACAGAAGGAACATGGTCCAGCTGCAGGAGGGAGGGACAACCCACCCCAGAACAAGAGCACCAGACCGTGCCACCCAGAATGTGCTGGTCCTGCCCATTTCCAGCCAGTGGTTCCTGGAAACTGCAGGCTCAGGACCAGCTCTGAACAAACGCCCTTCTGTAAGATAAGTTCACGGCCACGAAGGAAATCCATACTAGCAAAATGCTGCTCCGGGCAGCGTTCAGCACCGAGAGACTTTGTGTGTTTTTTTTTTTTTTTGAGACGGAGTTTCACGCTTGTCACCCAGGTCCTGGAGTGCAATGGCGCAATCTCGGCTCACCGCAACCTCTGCCTCCTGGGTTCAGGCAATTCTCCTGCCTCAGCCTCCTGAGTAGCTGGGATTACAGGCATGCAGCACCACGCCCAGCTAATTTTTCTTTGTATTTTTAGTAGAGACGGGGTTTCACCATGTTGACCAGGATGGTCTCGATCTCTTGACCTCGTGATCCACCCGCCTCGTCCGCCCAGAGTGCTGGGACCACAGACGTGAGCCACCGTGCCCAGCCCCCCTTTTTTTTTTGAGATGGAGTCTTGCTCTGTCGCCAGGCTGGAGTCCAGTGGCGTGATCTTGGCTCACTGCAAGCTCTGCCTCCCGGGTTCAAATCATTCTCCTGCCTCAGCCTCCTGAGTAGCTGGGATCATGGGCATCTACCACCACACCCAGCTAATTTTTGTATTTTTAGTAGAGACGGTTTCACCACATTGGACGGGATGGTCTCGATCCCCTGACCTCATGGTTTGCCTGCGTCAGCCTCGCAAAGTGCTGGGATTACAGGCGTGAGGCACCGTGCCTGGCCAACTTTGCTTTCTTTTTATACTTTACTTATTTATTTCTTTTCTTTTTTTTTTTTGACATGGAGTCTCACTCTGTCGCCCAGGCTGGAGTGCAGAGGCAGAATCTCGGCTCACCACAACCTCCATCTCCCGGGTTCGAGTGATTCTCGTGCCTCAGCATCCCTAGTAGCTGGAACAAAGGCACCTGCCATCAACCCAAATAATTTTTTTTTTAAATTTTTAGTAGAGACAGGGTTTCGCCATGGTGGTCAGGGTAGTCTCCGACTCTTGGGCTCAAATGATCTAACCTCAGCCTCCCAAAGTGCTGGAAGTACTGGCGTGAGCCACCACACCCGGCCTTTTTATCGTTTTTCTAAAAAAAAAAGGGCTTGTGTCTCGACTGGGGCGCTGGGAACAGGGGTGTGCCCGGTTTGTGAGGAGTTATCAGGCTGTTCGCTTGTGACCCGGGAACCTCCCCCCGGTAGCCGATGACGCCATAAAAGGTTAAACATCAGGCCGCGCGCGGCAGCTCACACCTGTAATCCTTTCGGAGGCTCAGGCAGGAGGGTTGCTGGAGCCGAGGAGTCTCTAAAAAAATAAAACAATGAAAAAGTTAAAGATTAAAAAAGCACCTGCCCCTCCCCAAAACCTGTCACTCCAGTCCAGTCCAGTCGTGAGAGAAACATGACAAAGTCTGCCAGGGGCGGTCGCTCCCGCCTGTAATCCCAGCACTTTGGGAGGCTGAGGTGGGTGGATCGCTTGAGGCCAGAATTCACGACCAGCCTGGCCAACGTGGTGAAACCCAGTCTCTACTAAAAACGCAAAAAATAAGCCAGGCGTGCTGGTGTACATCTGTAATCCCACTGACTAGGGAGACTGAGGCAGGAGAAAGGCCTGAATCCTGGGGGCACACAGATTGCAGTGATCCAAAGATTTGCTATTGCACTCCAGCCTGGGCCAGTGAGACTATCTCAAAAAAAAAAAAAAAAAGAAAGAAAAAAGAAAGAAAAACATCAGATAAACCCAACTGAGGAACCTTCTACATAAATCCTGACCAGGAGCCAAGGAGAGGCTTCCACTCAATGCCGGGAGTGGTCTTGGATGGGGCCCTGAGCAGGAAGAGACACTAGGGGAAACTGAGGAAATCTGAGCCAAGCAGAGGCCTTAGTAGCTAACGATCACGTATCCACGTGGGTTCATCAGCCGTGACGCCCAGTGACTGGAGAGGGAGCCCGGGGTGGGGTGGGGACGTGAGGACGGGGGAGGTGGGGGGACGTGTGGATGCTGGGACCCCATACCACCCCACGCATCTCCTGCAGACCTAAAATGGTTCTAAAAATTAAGTCCATTAAAACATTAACCTCGGGAGGCTGAGACAGAAGAACTGCTCAAACAGGGAGGCGGAGGTTGCAGTGAGCGGAGATCGCACCACTGCGCTCTGGCCTGGCGCCTGGCGACACAGCGAGACTGTCTCAAAAAAAGAGAGAGAGAGAAAAAGAAACATTGATTGGAGCCGGGCACAGTGTCTCACACCGGTAATCCTGGCACTTTGGGAGGCCGAGGTGGGCGGATCACGAGGTGAGGGGTTCAAGACCAGCTTCACCAACATGGTGAAACCCCGTCTCTACTTAAAAATACAAAAATTAGCCAGGCATGGTGGCGCATACCTGTAATCCCAGCTACTCGGGAGACTGAGGCAGGAGAATTGCTTGAACCCAGGAGGGGGAGCTTGCGGTGAGCCGAGATCGTGCCATTGCACTCCAGCCTGGGCAACAGAGCAAGACTCTGTCTCAAAGAAAAAAAAAAAAAAAGCTTTTGCACGAGCAAAGGAAACAAAAGCAAGAGCAGGCACTGGCCGTGTGATCTGCAAACTCCTCTCTGGGCATTTGGGTTACAGGAGGGGGAAAAGGGGAGAGGCGTCCACTGGGTCCCCCGAGGTGGAAAAGCGAGGCCTGGCTGCAGCCCGCACACTCTACCTCCCGAAGGCCACACTGCATTTGCACAAAGGATGCAAAAAGTCAAGGTTCACCACCATGAAAGGCTTCCGGGGACTCTCCTGGGCGCCACGCACCGCAGCCCTCGCCAGGGTTTCCAGGAGCACACGAGTCTGCCCGGGTCACCGCATGGCACGACATCCGGCTCCATCTGCCCTCAATCCAAAGTACAAAAGAGGATGTGGGGAGGGAGGGGAAGAGGGAAGGGGGTAAAGGAGGGATGAGGGAGGGAGGGGAGGAAGGCAAGGTGCGGTGGCTCACGCCTGTAATCCCAGCACTTTGGGAGGCCGAGGTGGGTAGGTCACAAGGTCAAGAGATCGAGACCATCCTGGTCAACATGGTGAAACCCCGTCTCTATGAAAAATACAAAAATTAGCCGGGGGTGGTGGTGTGCAGCTGAGTCAGGAGAATCGCTTGAACCTGGGTGGTGAAGGTTGCAGGGAGCTGAGATCGCACCACTGCACTCCAGCCTGGCGACAGAGCGAGCCTCTGTCTCAAAAAATTTAAAGGAGGGAGGGAGAGAGGAGAGAAGCGAAGCTGGAACAGCCCTGCCCCAGCCAGCCTGGCCACTGCCAAGTGCAGGGGGAGTCATCCTGGGCCCTCACTGGCTTCCCACGCGGGAGGGACCCCTGGAAGGGGTAAACTCGCCTCGAGCCAGTCCCCCGCTGCGCGGTCAGAGCCTGGGTGGTGGCCAGGCCACAGGTGTGCGGTGCGTTAGACTCTGCTGTGTTCGGAATTGTTCCCAGTGAAATAAAAGCTTCTGCAGGAACAGGGTGGTAGTGAAACCGTCACTGCAGACACCGAGATTCCACTCCCAGGGTCTAATCCAGAGGGAGGTCCAGACGGAAACGCACACAGGCGGCTCCCAGCAGAGCTTCACACGGATGGATGCAGATGAAGCCGCCCAGATGCGCACCCACCCAAGCGCCCACAAACGCGGCGAGGCCTCCAGGAGCCGGAGCAGGGCTTGGACCCAGGCCACCACGAGGGTGCAGCTTGAGCACGCCATGTTCCGTGGGAGACGCCAGACACAGAAGGCCACGCAGCGGAATCCCACTTCTTGAGATCCCATTTCTTCAGAGGCTGCTCACTGCAACCTCCGCCTCCCGGATTTAAGTGATTCTCCTGCCTCAGCCCCCTCCGTAGCGGGGATTACAGGCACCTGCCACCATGCCCGGCTAATTTTGTATTTTGTATTTCTCTATGAAATGTCGGACAGGCACATCCAGATACAGGAAGGGGATGTGTGGGTGCCAGGGCTGGGGAGGGGATGGGGACTGACGGCTGAGGGGGACGAACCTCCTCTTCGGGTGATGGGATGACAGTGAGGAGGGGCTTCCTTTTGGGGTCCTGGGATGACAGTGACGATGGGGCCCCTTTTCGGGGTGCTGCGATGATAGTGGGGACAGAGCTTCCTTTTGGGGTGCTGCGATGACAGTGGGGACAGGGCTTCCTTTTGGGGTGTTGGGATGACAGTGGGGACAGGGCTTCCTTTTGGGGTGCTGGGATGACAGTGGGGATGGGGCCCCTTTTCGGGGTGCTGTGATGATAGTGGGGACAGGGCTTCCTTTTGGGGTCCCGGGATGACAGTAGGGATGGGGCCTCTTCGGGGTTCTGTGTTGACAGTGGGGACGGAACTTCCTTTTGGGGTGCCGGGATGACAGTGGGGATGGGGTTTCTTTTCGGGGTGCTGGGATTACAGGTCATGGCCCATCTCTGTGAATAAGCCACAGTCCCCTGAACCGCACTTTACGTGCTGACTTGTTTGCTGTGTGAGTTACAGGCTGACTTGATAAAGCCGTTGCTAGAACAGAAGATCCCCAGACACCGTTCAGCACCCAGCCCCAGGAGCCACTGGGGAGGCCCCCCCCACGCACCTCTGCTGCCCCGCTGCCCCGTCCTGGCCAATGCCGCCCCCTCCTGGGAGAAGCCTTGTGAGCCACAGTCTCCCTTTTTTTTTTTTTTGAGATGGAGTCTCTCTGTCGCCCAGGCTGGAGTGCAATGGCGTGATCTCTGCTCACTGCAACCTCCGCCTCCCGGGTTCAAGCGATTCTTCTGCTAGCTGGGATTACAGGCGCACACCACCATGCCTGGCTAATTTTTTAAAAAAATTCTTTTACATCTAGGAACACAAGGAGAACCTGGCTAATCTTTTTTTTTTTTAAGACCGGATTTCACCATATTGGTCAGGCTGGTCTTGAACTCCTGACCTCAGGTGAACCACCCGCCTCGGCCTCCAAAGTGCTGGGATTACAGGCGTGAGCCACTGCCCCCTGCCACGACATCCGTTTTTAAAGCAGGGAAACAAGTCTGTCAGAGGCCACACAGGCAGCGTGGGCAGAGGTGAGCCGGACCCAGGGAGGCTCTGAGCTTCATTACGATTTATTGGTCCCCTCCCTCCCCCTCCCACCCATCCCCCCCAATTCTGTTGCACCCCCCAGGGGTAGGGTCCTCTGGAGAGTGAGGGGGGTCCCCATCACCCCAGGGCATCAGCCGGTGACCCTTCTGATCCAGGGCACGTAAGGTGCCACAGCGGTGGCCACTGGGGGCTTGAAGGTGTTGGCGCAGATCCTGGAGCTGAAGGACAGGACCCCGGCCACCACCTGGCGTTTGCCACACACCAGGGGCCCACCTGAGTCACCCTGCAGGGGTGCCGAGAAGCCTCAGGTTAGCCTCTGAGCCCACCCAGGGAAGCGGGTGAGCCCATTATCCCAGGCTCAGGAGACACAGGAGCTGCTCCAGACACATGCCTCCCACCCCTCCCTCTGGCCCTGTGAACTCTCCTCCTTCCTCCCCCCATCGTCTTTGCGGGAGCACAAGCCATAGCTGTGCTGCATCCTGATGCTGTGGCCTGGGGCAAGTTTCAAAAACGTCCCTGAGCCTCAGTTTCTGTGCCTGAGAAACGGGACCCATGCCAGTGCCTCCCCGCCCCGCCCACAGGGGCCAGGACTCCCCAGAGAACCCGAGAACCAGGGCCCAGCTCTCCCCCAGGCCTGCTCCCCCAGCCCCATAGGACTCCCCAGAAAATGGGAAGACCCAGGGGCCAAGCTCTCCCCCAGGCCTGCTCCCCCAGCCCCAGCCAGGCGCCATCACCTTGCAGGGAGCTTGATTCTTGGAGGCAGCAGCCAGGCAGACCATGTTGGGGAAGAGGCTTCCATTCCAGAAGCGGCTGTTGTTGCACATGCGTGTGTCCAGCACGTGGACATCCAGCTCCTGCAGCACCTGGGCCAGGTGCCCACCCTGCTGGGTCAGCCCCCAGCCGGCCACACTGCACCGGGCCCCCGCAGCGACCACCTGCGGCTTACTGGGCAAGGCCAGGGGCCGGATGTTCCTGCTGGGCCTCACTTTCCTTTCCAGCTACAAGTGACAGGAAGGGGCAGGTGAGAGGGGGATAGGCCAGCAGGGGGGACAGTGGGGTGCTGAGTTCTCCCCCCGCCCATCCCCGTGCACCTTAAGCAGAGCGAGGTCATTCTTCAGGGCAGGGGCCGGCCTGTAGTCAGGGTGCCGGACGATTGACTTGATGTGGAAGGCAAGGCCGGGGCCGTCCAGGGCGTGGAGCCCCAGCACCAACTTCAGCCCGGCCGTCCTGAGGACAGAGGGGATCAGGGTGCTGCTGCCTGGCCCGCCATGGATGACCCACACATACAGCCCCGACCTGTGCCTGTCATTCACGGCCATCACTCGCCTTAGCCCCTTGCAGGCCTTGGCTTTCACCAGTCCTTTCACCTGTGTCTTTTCAACTCACCTCCTCCAGGAAGCCCTCCCTGCTCTCACCCCTGCCCTAGACTTCTGTCCGGCCCTGGCCCCAGCCCCAGGCAAGGGCTGTGTGTCTGAAAATGCCAACCCCAAGTCTACAGCTTCATGAAAACCAGCCCTGGGAACTTCCTTCACGTGGGGCCCCAGGCTAAACCACAGTGATTTGTACAGAGTCTGGCACATGCCAATCCTCCTAACTGTGCCCGAACTATAGAGAGCCAAACTTGCTTTCCACGGGACTGAGGGTTCAATCCTTGCCACCGTGATAGAGGGGCTTCCTGGCATGCAGCAGAGCTGGGAGGCAGTCACAACGCACTCCATCCACACCAGAAAGAGGCTCCAGAGCGCCTCCTGTCAGCACCTGGATCAAGCCACACCTGAAGCTGGACCTCCTCCTAGACTTTTCAATTACACAAGCTGGCAGATCCCTTTTTGTTATTTTGACCATCTTGACCTGGGCTGTGTATGACTGGCCAGTCCTGAGGTCGGGCAGCTCTGGGCTCTGTATGACTGGCCAGTACAGAGGTAAGGCACCTCCAGGATGGGTCATTTAGTGGCTTCCCAATTCCGGGGAACCAGGTCAATTCCTGCACCACCCTCGAAGGCCTGCTTCGTCCTCCTGGCATCAGATGGCAAACACCCCACCTGACCTTCCTTCCCTAGTGCAGAGGTCCCAGACTGAGCTGGATCCATTAGCGGGTCAATGGACAGACACAACCCACTCCGTCCACACCAGGACCGTGGCTCAGCCGTGGAAGGGGCTCCTACAATTGGCCTAAATCTACCAGAACCCACCCTCTGTGGAGAATGAGGGCCGTGGATGGATTCCCCGGACCCGTGGGGTGGGTGGGGCAGGGTACTCACCGCTGGGGCAGGCAGTGCGCGGCTGTCAGCACCCACTTTGGGTGCACCAGGACCCCCCCGCACAGGTGGGAGCCGTTCCTCTGCAGCGAGGCCATGTATGGGCGTGAGTGGGGGGCCACTTCCTGGCCCCCGATGATCTGAGCTGCAAAGGAGCTGCCTGCCGGGGTGGGTGAAGAGCCAGGCTGGGGCTGTGTGTTCCCACCCCTGCTGAGACTGTCCTTGCCCAGCTCAGAGGCCCAGGACCCGGAACAGATGTGCCACCCTAATGACAACCCCAGCGTTCCCTGAAACTTCTAGGCTGACATGTGGGGGCTGCGCTTGGTCCCTCCTATCCCCCCTCCCATCCTCCCAATCCCCTCTCCAGGACCTCCCCAGGCCCCACTGGGCCCCACAGCCCAGGGGAGTCCACAGCCAGAGGAGTCCTTCAAAACATGCTTCGGGCCAGGTAAGGGTGGCTCATGCCTGTGATCCCAGCACTTTGGGAAGCTAAGGAGGGAGGGTCACTCAAGCTCAAGGCCAGGAGTTCAAGACCAGCCTGGGCAACACAGCAAGACCTGGTCTCTACAAACCTTTCTTTTTTTTTTTTGAGTCGGAGTTTCACTCTTGTTACCCAGGCTGGAGTGCAATGGCGCGATCTCGGCTCACCGCAACCTCCGCCTCCTGGGTTCAGGCAATTCTCCTGCCTCAGCCTCCCGAGTAGCTGGGATTACAGGCA
>CAUYOR010085334.1:0-25419 GCA_963573925.1 Callimico goeldii | reverse complement strand
TTTTTTTTGAGACGGAGTTTCGCTCTTGTTACCCAGGCTGGAGTGCAATGGCGCAATTCTCGGCTCACCGCAACCTCCGCCTCCTGGGTTCAGGCAATTCTCCTGCCTCAGCTTCCCAAGTAGCTGGGATTACAGGCACGTACCACCGTGCCCAGATGATTTTTTGTATCTTTAGTAGAGATGGGGTTTCACTATTTTGACCAGAATGGTCTCGATCTCATGACCTCGTGATCCACCCGTCTCGGCCTCCCTAGTTTTCATGTTTTAAGTAGAGATGAGATTTCACCATGTTGGCTAGGCTGGTCTTGAACTCCTGGCCTCAAGTGATCCACCCACCTTGGCCTCCCAAAGTGCTGGGATTATAGGTGTGAACTACTGTACTCTACCTCACTGGTGCTTTTAAAAAAATTAAAATAATCCTGTTGTTAAGTGACCCACTTCTTTAAAACGATATTCCTAGTTCATTAAGTTGGAATGGAAGTTTGATGTGATAAAATGGCAAGGAGGCAGCTGACCTCCATAGTGAAGCCAGAGTGTATTGCAGAGAGCATTCTGGGAAATTGTAGAGACTAGGCTGAGAAAATAAGGAAGCCCCAGCCCTGTCAAGTGAAACCCTATCTCTATAAAAAATAAAAAAAAAATTAGCTGCGTATGGTATTGCATGACCATAGTCTCACTCACTTGGTAGGCTGAGGTGGGAGAATCATTTGAGCCTGGGAGGTTGAGGCTGCAGTGAGCCATGATTACACCACCTCACTCCAGCCTGGGCAATAGAGCAAGACCCTGTCTCAAAAAAAAAAAAAGGGAAAGAAAAAAGAAAATAAAGGACTGTACTAAAGCTAGTGCCCCTTTCATTTTTTGGGAATTATCATCTATTGCTTCCCATATAAGATGGGAAGCAGTGGAAAGCTTTAGTGTGACATGGTGTATGACATAGTTTTAAGTTGGTGCTTCTGTAATGTGTCCACCAGAAGCTAAAGAGTAGATTCCTGTGCTTGGACAAGTATGTTCTACTTGATTCAGTAGTTTTAACCGACCTGGATTCAAATGACAAATTATATGAAATCTCCTGAGATGCATTTCCCACCAAAATGTACATCAGGTTTATAATCTTGAGTTCCCTGACTAGAGAGATCATGTTGGTGACATTCTCTATAACAACCAGGCACGGCACTAAGTGCACGTGAGCTTACAGTTAGCAAGAGCAGGCAGCCCTGGAAATCAGACTGTTGTTAACAGAGTGGCGAGCACTGTAGTAAGAGGAAGCTCAGAATGAGGAAACATTCAGGAAGGCTTACTGGAGGAGGGAATACACGAGCTAAGTCTTTTTTTTTCTTTTGAGACTGTGTTTTGCTCTTGTTGCCCAGGCTGGAGTGCAATGGCACAATCTGGGCTCAGCAACCTCCGCCTCCTGAATTCAAGCGATTCTCCTTCCTCAGCCTCCTGAGTAGCTGGGATTACAGGCATGTGTCACCACACCTAGCTAATTTTTGTACATATATATATGTGTGTATATATATATATTTTTTTTTTTCTTTTAGTAGAGACCGGGTTTCACCATGTTGGCCAGGCTGGTCTGTACTCCTGACCCCAGGTGATCCATCTGCCTGGCCTTCCACAGTGCTGGGATTACAAGCGTGAGCCACTGAGGCTGGCCAAGAGCTGAGTCTTGAATGACCAGTAGATAGTGCTCAGATCCAAAGGGGAGGTGGAAAGGGAACATGGGGAGGATGTTAAGAAGAATGGTCTTTGGCAAGGAAGGCATCATAATGATCTAATTATAGGACTAGCATCCACCTGGGTATTCGTGCATGTTAGGTTAATTGTGACCTGTGTGCCTCTGTAACACAGTACTGATGATGTAACCCAAACCTTGGGGACTGGATTTGTGCAGTTCACCTGCATTCCATTCCTCTTAGGGCCCTGGTTTTATCTAGAGCTGGCTGGGCAGTTACTGACTTGTGCGTTGGAACCAAGCAAACTGATATTGATTGTTGAGTTGATTGCCGTATTTGCAAATGATTATTTTAAAGATAGAGGCTTTGGTTAATTACAGAGAACTCTCAACACACTCCAGGTTTTTTTTTTTTTTTCCTTTCTCTCTCTGAGACAGACAGCTGATCTGGGTCAGTGTTCCTGCGTGCCATGGTTTTGGTTTCTGTGGTATTTACAGAGTTTTGGTGATGTCCCAGCTTTCAGGAAGTCTTAAAATACGTGCCTGTGTGTACAGAGACTAGCATATGCACATCTATGATAATTAAGAGTGGTATCTGCCCAGCAAAGAGGCTTGTTTCAATGTGGGGGAGTATTGTGGGACCTCTGGTTCAAGGTTAATCATTCATTTACCTACCCACTGGAAAAACACTTGTGGGCACACACTATGTACCAGGTACTGAGCTAGGTGTCAGGGATCCAGGAAGGATAATGTAAAAGGTGAAAACCAAGCAGTGTTGTTAAGGGGAAGTATTAGATTTGTGATGGCTAATAGGCTTCCTTCTGTGGAGGGCCAGCTTTGGTCATTTGCCAGTGGTGGCCTACAATGCTGGGGTCGATTAGTGATGCCTGTCATGGGCATAGAATACAGTGAAAAGGTAGGAATGCTGTTGATTGGCTGATGCTGTGTTAGGGTTGTCTGGTGTAGACAGATGACAAGTAAAGATTGAGTAAGGGAGCTAGAGGACATTTATCTTAGAATAAAGGATGTTTGTTTTGGTGATATTGGGGATGGAAGAAGGTACATTGGATCAACTTGTGAGGATGGGGTTCGTGTACAGATGTTGCTGGTTATTGTGCAGTTTTCAGGAGGTCATTTAAGTGTCCTTAGCCTCAGCTTCTTCAAGTATAAAATAGAGATAATAATACTTGTCTCATCTAGATCATAGTGTTGACGAGAGGAGTAAAATAATGAGTATGAAAATATTTTACTACCCACAGAGTGATAAACACCTGGAGTATTGTTACCATGGGTGTCAGGATGGGTGGAGCAGCAAAATGCCCAAGGCCAGGCGAGGCTGAGTGGGCCGGATGGTGGTGGCCCCATGGCCTTTGCACTGGGCCTGTCTATCCAGCTTCCTGCCCTTGTCATGTCCAGCTTATAACTCCAAGGCCACCTCCATTCAGCCCACAGAATCTAAGCCTGTCCCTGCCCCATCACCACCTGCCACCTGCCACCTCATCCTGTCTTTTTTACTTCTAAGTTTTGATTAACTGAAATGGTCTAGTTAACTTATTCGTGTACCTCCCTTTGCCAGAACCGTGCACATGAGTGAGGCAGAAACCTTGCCTATCTCACTCCCACCTTCATCTCCTCAGAGCCTAGAACAGTGCATGGCATGTGGGAGATGTCCAGAATTTCTGCACATTTGTTGCATGAATGAGTAGAAAAGGCTCAGTAGTGTCCACAGACCCAATCAGGCAGAGACTCAGGAGCCCTGGGAAGATTGCTGAGAATCAAGTGTAGTTGCTGTGACCTCATCTCTTTGTTCCTGAATCTCTTATTTCTTTGGTTATTGAGCAATAAATTCAATTAAATGCACAGTAATTGTAACTTAATTGAAAATTCCATCAACTCACAATCTGAGTTCACAATGTAATCTCTTACAACAGAATAAAAAACAAGTCAGAATTCATATGATTATTTTTAGAGCATGTAATCTCTTATAACAGAATAAAGAACGAGAATCAGAATTCATATATATATTATATATATATACACACACATATATATTTTAGAGCGTGTAACAGGCCATGAAATCACACAGTGATTCCAATTTGGCAGCTTGGTGAATTCAGTCTCCAAAAACATAGTCTTCTTCCTTGAACTACATGTGATATGAATTAGAGTTAAAACTTGTGAATTGGATGCAATTAACATCCAACTGCTCCCCACATGGAACTGATTGGTTTTTAACTTGTTGTCCCTCCCACTGTACCCCCCACAGCTGGCACCAGTCCCTATTCCCTGGTTCCTTGTGAATTGTTACTGTGCCAGTCTGATGTATATGGGTAGACTGTGCTGGACATCCTGAGCTCTGTGAAATGAACATCAACACAGGAGGTGTGCGGAGTGTCGCAGGTTAGTTACCCAGCCTGCAAATCCAGGTGTCTCCTGTCTGCCTTCACACGGAAGTTTACACCTGGCAGCTTACTCACTCCCTGGAGATGCTGGGGCCGCCCTAGTTGGTACTCCCTTTTCTCGGGGGGACTGATGAGTCATTGGTTCTCTCCCAGGGTCACCTGTCTGTGTGCCCAGTTTGAAGCCGTCCTACAGCATGGCTTGAAGAGGAGTCGAGGATTGGCACTCACAGCAGCAGCGATCAAGCAGGCAGCGGGCTTTGCCAGCAAAACCGAAACAGGTACTGCTCTGCCTGGCCATAGCTTGGAGGAACTTGTCTTCCTTCTGCTCTCTCTTTTTCTTTTTTGTTTATTTTTTAATGGAGGGCGGGAAAGTCATCATGTGGGACTTGGTGGTGGTATATGTGCACACAGAAATCCATGTCTTAATTGTAGTCAAAACGTTATGGTGTTGTCTGGCATCTGAATTTAAATGAAATCATTTTTTGTGCAGAATTCTCTGAGCCACATGGTACAGTCTCCTCTGGGTTCAGGGACCTGCAGCACACTGGTTTATTTCACCAGTGTGACGTGCCAGTTGCTGGGAAATTAATAATCTGTTTTAATTTGATGCCTGAGGATAGCATGGCATTTCTTAATTAAATGTCTTCAACACCAGCAACAGAAACCCCAGAGATTCTGTTATCATCCAATTTAATGTTGGAAAAACATTTCCATGTGAATGACAGGCACATGCTAAATAATAACTATTAACACTTAGTACTTAGTGCAAGCCTTGCACTTTGATATGAATTAACTCATTCAATTCTTTGATAGCTCTGTGAATAGTAGGGACCTTTATTATCACCACTGTACAGATGAGGAAACTGTTCATGGTGATCTGCTTTGGAGCTGAACCTTGAAGTGGCTCATGTCATGTAACAAATGTCCTGTGATCTCCTTCTCCCCTGAGCTTTCATTTCGAGCCCTGCCCGTGGCTGCTGCTGGGAATCCTGGAATCTTTCTTGTCACTTTGTTGTATCAGTGTCATTGCTGAGTAAAATGTGCTGTCTTCAGCTGGTTCCCCTTTCACAGCCAAAAGTTGGACCTTGTTGCATTTAGTGGCAGTGGTGGAAATTCTGTGCTCACAGAATTCTTAGTCTTTCCCTCTCTCTCCTGTTGCTGTATTATGCTTCCTTTTTTCTCAGCCCTTCAACAGCTCTATTTATTTATTTATTTTTATTTATTTAGGGTTGGGGTCTTGCTTCGTTGCCCAGGCTGGAGTGCAGTGGTGTGATCATGGCTCACTGAAGCCTGGAACTCCTCCTAGGCTCAAGTGATCCCCTTGCTGAGCCTCTGAAGTAGCTGGGACTGCAGGCTTGTACCACCATGACTGGCTGGTTTTCAAACTCTTTTAGAGATGGGGATCTCATTCTGATGGCCAGGCTGATCTCAAACTCCTGGACTCAAGTGATCCTCCACCTCAGCCTGCCAACTAGCTGGGATTACAGATATCAGCCACCGTGCCTGGGTCCAACAGATCTTTTTTTTTTCTCTTATTGAGATGGAGTCTCGCTTTCTTGCCAGGCTGGAGTGCAGTGGCGCAATCTCGGCTTACTGCACCCTCTGCCTCCTGGGTTCAAGCAATTCTCTTCCTCAGCCTCCCAAGTAGCTGGGATTACAGGTGTGTGCCACCATGCCCGGCTAATTTTTGGAGTTTTAGTAGAGATGGGGTTTTGCCACATTGACCAGGCTGGTCTCGAACTCCTGACCTTGTGATCAGCCCACCTCGGCCTCCCAAAGTGCTGGGATTACAGCCGTGAGCCATTGTGCCCGGCCTTGGTACATGTGATATTTTGATAAATGCATACAATGTGTAATGACTTCAACAGATCTTTTTTTTTTTCTCTCTCTCTCTTTGGGCAGTCTCCTGGGGCTAGAGTAGGCTCAGAGAGCCTCCTAGATCTTTGATTCTTGTTTATTTCACCAGTTACTCATTTTCAGAAATGAATCAAACAATAGTCTGAAAGAATCAGACTGCCCAAAGAAAGAAAAAAAAGGCAAAGATCTGTTGAAGTCATTACGCATTCTGTGCATGTATCAAAATATCACATGTACCACATAAATATGTACAAATATTACCTACCAATAAGATAATGTGAGCACGGTGGCTCACATTTAGAATTGCTTGAACCCAGGAGGCAGAGGTTGCGGTGAGTCGAGATTGTGGCACTGCACTCCAGCCTGGGTGACACAACGAGACTGAGTCTCAAAAAAAATTACAAGGTGATTGTTGCTGTTCAGAATATACCAGAGACACAGTTACCGTTGCTGAGCTGCCTGTAAAATTTAAGTTGTAATCTTCCCTGTCTGTTCAGCAGCCTCGGGCACTGAGGATCTTCCGACTTTGAAACACTGCCTTCCCCTGCTTTCTGCGATGCCATAGCCTCCTGGCACGCTTTCTTCTTCTTTTCTGATCCTTCTTGGCATTATCGCTTCTGTATCCTCAAATACTATTCATCCTTGGATTCATTGTTGGCTCTTGTTTCTACGCACGTTGTTTGGATTTGTTGGTGAAGTTGCTATGTATGTGCCTTTTATTCTTAGTCAGATCCGCGGCCCAGATCCCTTCCTTGAACTCCGTCTCTTGAATGTCTATTTGGTTGTAAAGCATGGACTCGTCAGTCTCCAAGACTGAATTCTGGTCTTCATCTATATGTGTTCCTGTGTTTCTTGCTTAGTAAATGACTCTGCCCTTTACCCAGGTCTCCTGGACCGCTCTTGTGCTTCCTCCTAGCCTTCTCCTTCTCTGCTCCTAAACCAGTCCTGCACAGAGCACTGTTTTCTGTCTCTCACATGGGTCCCTGAGCTATTCGCAGCTTTTCTATCCTCAGTGAGTTCTCTTCTTTCTCCCAGTTGTGTTTTTCTGCTTTCAGTCTTGATCAGCTCTAAGCCACTTTGCGCATCATGAAGTGGTCTTCTTTAATGACCATCCCACTCCCTGACTTATTCCGCATACCCCGACTGACTTAAAGCTCTTCCATGGGTCTCTTGTAGAGTTGGGACAAAGCACCCAGTTCTTGACATGGCTTCTAGGGCTCTCTCCCCGACTGACTTAGCCTGTCTCTGTTCTACCTCATATGCTGTGCTGTACACCAGGGCTGACAGGCAGCGGCAGGTAAAACATCACCACTCTTACATCCAGTTGGCAAAGAAATGATGGCCTGAGCCCCACAAGCTCCCTTCCTGCCATGCCCCTGCCTTGGGACTCTTGGGACTTCTCCACAATTCAGCAACTAAAGCTCTAATGGCAGTTCCTGTGTGGGGCAGGGCCTTCAGCGCCACTGCCTGTGCCTTCTTTGGTGCCTCTCACTAATTTAGATTATTCAGTCCTGTATTTGTTTTTATTTTTATTTTTTTTGAGACTACATCTTGCTCTGTCACCCAGGCTGGAGTGCAGTGGTGCTACCTAGGCTCATTGTAGCTTCTGCCTTCTGGGTTCAAGCAATTCTTGTGCTTCAGCCTCCCGAGTAGCTAGGACTACAGGCATGTACCACCATGCCTCCTAATTTTTGTATTTTTAGTAGAATTGGGGTGTCCCCATGTTGGCCAGACTGGTCTTGAACTCCTGACCTCAAGTGATCTGACTGCCTCAGACTCCGAGAGTGCTGGGATTATAGGCATGAGCCACTGTGCACAGACCAATCCTGTATTTTGAACAGCCCTCCTGGTTTCTACTGTCTTGAAACTCTTCAAATCTGGGAGTTCTTCCCTTCCGCTACCCTCCTTCCTTCCCCAACTCTAACCTAAACTTCTATTGGCCAACTTTCTATTCTCTCTTAAAAAAAAAATACGGTAAAATCTATATAATGGTATTTCCCATTTCAGCCATTTGAGGTGTACAGTTCAGTGTAAGTGTACTTAACGTACATTCACATTGTTGTACAATAGTCATTACTGTCATTCATCTCAGAACCTTTCCATTTTTGCAAACCGAAACTGTGTACTTATTAAACACTAACACACTTTCCCAGACCCCCGCCTCTGGCAGCCAACATTGTACTTTCTGCCTTAGTGCATTCCACTTTGGGTTCCTTGTATAAATGGAATCATGCAATATTTGTTCTTTTGTGTCTGGCTTCATTTAGCATAACATCTTCAAGGATCATCCACGTTGTAGTATGTGTCAGAATTTCCTTCTTTCTAAAGGCTGAATAATATTTTTGAGGGTATGTAGAGCCCATGCATTGTTTATTCCCATGACAGTTGGGTGTCTTCCATTTATGGGCATCTTCCATTTATGGGCTATTGGGAATGGTACTGCTGTGAATATGGAGCTACAAATATTTGTTTTTTCCACTTTTAGTTCTTTTGGGGCATGTACCCAGAAGGAGAATCCTGGATCATATGGTAATTCCGTGTTTAATTTATTAGGAATCATCAGAGGGTTTTCCATAGTGGGTATACCATGTTACATTCCCATTAGCAGTGCACAAGAGGTTCAGTTTCTCCACATCCTTGCCAAGTCCATAGCCTTGCCAATGCTGGCATTTATTTATTTATTTATTTATTAAGATGGAATCTTAATAAATAAATATTAACTCTTTCGCCAGGCTAGAGTGCTATAGCACGATCTTGGCTCACTGCAACCTCCATCTCCTGGATTCAAGCGATTCCCCTGCCTCAGCCTCCTGAGTAGCTGGGACTAAAGGCATGGCCACCACGCCCAGCTAATTTTTTGTGTTTTAGTAGAGATATGGGGTTTCACCATGGCCAGGATGGTGTTGATCTCCTGACCTCATGATCTGCCCATCTCGGCCTCCCAAAGTGCTGGGATTACTGGTATGAGCCACTGCACCCAGCCTGCTTTTTTATTTATTTTAATTAATTAATTTTTTTGAGACAGAATCTCACTCTGTTGCCCAGGCTGGAGTATAGTGGTGCAATCTTGGCTCACTGCAGCCTCCGCCTCCTGAGTTCAAGTGATTCTCCTGCCTCAGCTTCCTGAGTAGCTGGAATTTCAGGCATGCGTCACTGTGCCTGGCTAATTTTTGTATTTTTAGTGGAGAGAAGTTTTTACCATGTTGGCCAGGCTGGTCTTGAACTCCTGGCCTCAAGTGATCTGCCTGCCTTGGCCTCCCAAAGTTCTGGGTATACAGGCGTGAGCCACTACACTCGGCCTATGCTGGTTTTTTAAATTAGAGAAGAGGTATAGAGCTTTAATTGTATACATGGTAAGAACCAGAGAGTGATTACCACCCCCCTTTTTTCATATATATGTGTATAATAATTATTTTTTATAGGGACAGAGTCTTCCTATCTTGCCCAGGCTGGTCTCGAACCCCTTGCCATAGGTGATCCTCCCACCTTGGCCTCCCAAAGTGCTGGGATGACAAACCTGAGCCACCGTGTCTGGCTTCCTCTTTTATGTTTTCATAATTGTCATCCTAATGGTTGTGAAGTGGTTATCTCATATGGTTTTGTTCTCTTCTCTCTTGAAGTTTCAGAATTGTTTTAAAAAGCCACACATGATCTCCCTCTGTGGTTCAGCTGGACTGTACCCCTCTTCTAGTCCTGATTTCTTCTTCCGCCAAACCTATGTATGGCACTACATGTTTGCTTTTTTCTTTTCTTTTCTTTTTTTTGAAACAGAGTCTCACTCTGTCCCAGGCTGGTGTGCAGTGGTGAGATCTTGGCTCAATGCAACCTCCAACTCCCAGATTTGGCAATTTTCCTGCCGCAGCATCCTGAGTAGCTGGGATTACAGGCGTGTGCCACCATGCCCAGCTAATTTTTATATTTTAGTAGAGACAGGGTTTCATCTTGTTGACCAAGCTGGTCTGAAACAACTGACCTCAGGTGATCTGCCTGCCTTGGCCTCCTGAAATGCTGAGATGACAGGTATGAGCTACTGCATCTGGCTGCACTACCTGTTTTCTTACTGTTTCTCTCTTTTGAAGGTAGTGAGCAACTGTATCTAACCTCACTCATCCTTGTAGCTCCAGTGTCTTGCAAGGCACCTGGCCCCCTGCATAGTAGAGGCCACCAAAAGACTGCATTCAAAATAACCACTCAAGGATCCTGACTTTAGGGCACACTGCACATTTTCCCAGGAAGCGGATCCCCTACCCTCAGCGGTCTGTACGCATCTTCACAGTCAGTGGGAAGCAGGGGGTGGTAATATACCCACAACTGTAAAATGAGAGAGACCGACTTCCTTGATCCTCAGCGGGGATTTTTGAAAACGGTTGATTGCACTCAAAGCAGAATTTGTATTTTGCTTCATTGGGTCACCTTGGGTAACAATTTCATTTCTGGAGAAAAATTAATTTTGTAGGAAACTGATGCGCCAGGGGAGACCTGGGTCCATCCTTTTGATGGTGAGGGGAAGTCCAGTTCCTCACCCTCCCATCCCTGCTTTTGGTTCCCTGTTGGTGTTTTTCTTTTGTATTCATGAATGTGCAAATCAGCTGCTTTTGGTGAGGGAAGCCTTGGAAGGATGTCTGCTAAAGATGCAGAGAAAATGACTGAGGTGAAAAAAGTGGTTGACAACTGGCAGAAGGAAACTGGCCTTAGGGAGGAAGTCAGAAGAAGCCAGTGTGCTGTGCCCCTTGGTCTCTGTGTTAACTCCTGGGTTGCTGGATCATGGGGCTGTCCACAGGGTACCTTGGGTGTGGGCCCTTGATACCCAGGGTGGCAGGGGCTTAGGCCAGTGTCTGTTTACTAAGGGGTATGAACGTGTCCCAGCATGTTAAGATCTAGTGGAGCTCGACTGATACTTCTTGGGCAAATGTGACTTCTGCTTGTTTCAAAGGTGTTTAATCCTGATATCTTATAAATTAAGACTTAGGCCTGTAATCCCAGTACTTTGGGAGGCTGAGGTGGGTGGATCACTAGAGGTCTGGAGTTCGAGACTAGCCTGGCCAACATGGTAAAACCCTGTTTTCATTAAAAATATAAAAATCAGCTGCTGGTGGTGGTAGGCATTTATACTTCCAGCTACTTGAGAGGCTGAGGCAGGAGAATTGCTTGAACCCGGGAGGCGGAAGTTGCAGTGAGCTGAGATCATGCCCTGGCACTCCAGCCTGGGTGACAGAGTGAGTCTACCTCAAAAAAAAAAAAAAAAAAAAAAGACTTGGCCCGGCGCGGTGGCTCCTGCTACTGCCACTCAGGTGGCTGAGACTAGAGAATTGCTTGAACCCAGGAGGTGGAGGTTGCAGTGAGTAGAGGGTGTGCCACCACACTCTAGCCTGGGCAACAAGAGTGAAACTCCATCTCAAAAGAGACTGAGTTTGGCCTCTGAGTTGTCAGTTTTTAGATCACAGTTATCTAGGCTGTGAGCTGTGAGTTCCATGGGTCCTTTGCCTTACTCCTGTCAGAATGTAAATGACTCTTCAGATTATGATGGCGTATGCCCCTAAAAGGAAGTAAGACACACGTTTTAGAAGTGCTTCTTAGAAACTACCCACTTTTTTTTTTTTTTTTTTTTTTTTTAATTTACCGGGTCTTGCTCTGTTGCCAAGCTAGAGTGCAGTGGCGGAATCATGGCTCTCTGCAGCCTTCAACTAATGGGCTCATGTGATCCTCCCACTTCAGCCTCTTGAGTAGCTGGGACTACACATGCACGCCACCATGCCTGGTTAATTTATTTCCCATTCTTTAATAAAGGAGGTGCTGTGCCGTACACTCTTGTAGAATGGTATTATGCTGAGCTCTGGTTCTGGAAGGCAGTCTTGTGGCTAGTTGGAAGATGGCCAAGTGACAGAGCGCAGCCCCTTGTTGGAACTCTGCTCTGCCAGTCCGTTTGTGCCTTGTAGCCAGGCTTGGTCAGTTTGGGGTGTGACAGATTTGGGAGCACCTGTATTCACCGAGTTCTCAGGCTGGCACGAGTGAACTTGGTTTACCTTTGTTCCTGGCATGGCTGATACCATGTGTGGCTGATTCTGTTAGATTCCGCCCTTGGCTTTATCCCTCTGTCTTTTTTTGGCTTTTATAGAACCTAGATTTTGCTCGAGACTGTGGTATGTCCTCCTTTGTCTTGGTGAGGGATCCTGAAGGATTAAGCCAGTTTTGAGTTTTGTTCTCTGCTCCCTTATGATTTTCTGGATTTTCTGGGATTACTTGTTCTTTCCTGGTAACAGGGGCGATAGAGCTGGCTCCATCCTGTTTCCTTTCTTCATGCTCAATTGTGAATGAGATGCCCAGAGTCATGACAGTCCTCTGGGACAGTGAGGTCAAAAGGTTGGATCTCGCCTGACACAGTCTTTGTATCTCTGGCCTACCGCCAGACTAACCCAGCTCCATGGCGTTGGATTTTCTTTGTGTGTGGGTTTTGGTTTTGTTTTGATTTGTTTTTAGAAACAAGGCCTTGCTCTGCAACCCAGGCTGGAGTGCAGTGGTACAGTCATAGTTCATTCCAGCCTCAAACTCCTGGCCGCCAGTGATTCCTCTGCCTCAGCCTCCCGAGTAGCTGAGACCACAGGTGTGTGCCGTCATACCCAGCTCCTTGTAGCTGGGTTTTCTGTTTCCTTTTTTAGAGATGGGGTTTTATTGTGGTACCCAGGTTGGTCTTGGGTTTTCTGTTTTTTTTGGTTGTTGTTATGGTTGTTCAGCAGTGCTTTGTTTGTTTTGGGGCACCGTTGTCACACTGATGAGACGCCCCTCACCCACCACGGCTGTGGAGCACAGGTGTTGCTTAGTACCTGGCGTGTTCTTGGTCTTCTCTAGATGATTGTCAGATGACTGAAGAACATACCCTGTCTCATTGCATTAGTTCCTGTGGTTGCAAATGATAGAAAATCCTTTACACTGATTTAAGAAAAAAAAAAAGGCTGGACGTGGTGGCTCATGCCTATAATCCCAGCACTTTGAGAGTCTGAAGCAGGCAGATCACCTGAGGTTGGGAGTTCGAGACCAGGCTGACCAACCTGGAGAAACCCCATCTCTACTAAAAATACAAAATTAGCTGGGCATGGTGGCGTGGGCCTGTAATTCCAGCTACGTGGGAGGCTGAAGCAGGAGAATCACTTGAACCCAGGAGGCAGAGGTTGTGGTAAGTTGAGATTGTATCATTGCACTCCAGCCTGGGCAACAAGAGTGAAACTCTGCCTCAAAAAAAAAAAAAATAAAAAATAAAAAAATCCCAATTAATCTATAAGGAAAACTAAAATAAACTAAAAGATGAAGGACATTTATTTACTGACTCAAGTAACTAAGAGTTCATCTCTGAGTTGAGTGGGATTCAGACGTCCTGACTTCTCCCAAATTTGTTTCCATTTGTCTCTCAGCACAGCTTCTCTGTGATTGGATGTCTTTCTAGATGTGGTCTCTGTACATGATGGGGTGGAAATGGCCCCAGGTAACTCCAGGTTTCCATGATTGTTAGAGATCCTACTTCTAGAATGGAGTCGGCACACTGCCTCCTTAAGGGCCACATTATAGGCCTCCTGAGCCATGCGATCTCTGTTGCAATGACTCAGCTCCGACACTGGAGCAGGAACTTGGCCACAGACAATATGGGAGCAAGTGGGTGTGGCTGTGTTCCAGTAACACTGTGCTTACAAAAACAGTCTGCAGGCCAAATTCGACCCCCAGGCCATAGTTTGCTGACCTCAGCTCCTGGAGGAGACAAAGCCTCTCTTCTAGTGGCTCCAGTAGAACTTGTGTGAAGGGTCCCTGTGGCCCAGGGCTAAGACTAGGGTGAGGTCAATGAGACACTCACTTTGGCCACAAAATTGAAGGCGGTGCCAAAAAGCTTCTCAGTCGAGATAAATAATATTTTCATGCAACATTAAAAAAATGAAAGTTGCATATGCCCTGGTTCTGGCCAGTTAATTGCCTGCCCTGGGTTAGCTGTCCACCCCTGCAGCGGGGAGAGGTTAGGGTAGTGCTGAAGGATGCCAGTGGAATGTGTTTCCCATAGAAAAGAGGGGTGCTCTTGCTAGAAGAAAGGGAAAGGAACCAGGCATGGTGGCTTACATCTGTAATTCCAGTGCTTTGGGAGGCCGATGCAAGAGGATCATTTGATTCCAGGAGTTCAAGACCAATCCCAGTAACACAGTGAGACCTCTGTCTCTATAGAAAAAGGAAAAATTAGCCAGGCAAGGTGGTGTGCACCTGTAGTGCCAGCTACTTGTGAGCCTGACGGGGGAGGATCGCTTGAGCCCAGGAGTTCAAGACTGCAGTGAACTATGATTGTGCCACTATGCTCTAGCCTGGGTGACAGTGAGAACTTGTCCCTACCCTGCCCCCTCGAGAAAAACCCCAAAACAAGGAATAGGAATGCTGTTTGGTGCAAATGTAGTAATGATATTAATTGCTGGTTTTTATTGAGCACCAGTTATATGCCAGGTATGTTAATAACTATGGCTAACCTTTATTCACTGCATTTATTGGATACACTTTACATGTACTCCTGTTTCTCATTTTTCCATCATAGCAATCCATACAGATAGGTGCTGTTCTCTCCATTGTACAGAGGTACAGAGGAAGAAAACAGGACAAAATAAGTTTCCCAAGGTCACACAGTGCCTGAACTAGAATTTGGGTCAAGGTTTTTGCCTTCCTTGGGGTCTCCAAGGTACGAATTCTTGGCATCGGTGATAGTTGAGGCGTGATAGAAACTTTGCCAAAAGCCTTTGCTGTTAGACATCCTCTGTTAATAGGTGCCCCAGGGCAGTCCTCTTCAACACCCCACCCTGGCACTTGTTCTTGGTGGCATTTGACTTTCAGGTGTTTGGAGAACCAGAAGCCCTTGCCTGCTTTTGAACTTAACCCCATGTTTCAAAGCAGATCAGTATATATCCCCAAATTAAATTATGGACACCACAGGCACTAATTGGCAGGTGAGCTGCACTTTAAATAGACCACATTAATTCTGGCAGTGCAAGTGGAACCCTGCTGGGATAATTCTTATCATCATCAGCATCACCCTTACAAACTTTAAAAGGATTCTATAGCAGTAAGCAATTTGCAGAATTGAAAGGTGAAAACACACTTTAAAGCACTCAGTAGATTCAAGGTCAGAGGGAGGTGACTGAATTGTTCAAGACAGGCTGCAGGTGAGAGTCACTTGATTGGACACGTGATGGACATGCAGACGGTTGTCTGGGGTCTTTCCAAACACTTTGTTGGCCAGCTGGCCCAGGGCATTGCTGCCGCCAGATTCCCTATCCTGGTTTCTGAGTGAGATGGAGAGTGAAAGGAAGGCTGTTTTGTACAGTTGTGTGATTTAGACTGATTCAATGGGCTTGGGAAGGGATTAGTTTAACATTTAGGAATTGAGGCAAGATAGTTTTGACAGTTTTCAGTTATTCCTGGGAAGTTTATTCTGAATGATCCCAGTGATTGGCTTGATCCACAAATACTTATGCACACTCATACATATGTATACATTTAGATGCTGCTAACACAAAATGAAGCCATGCCAATGCCCTTTGCTATGAAGGGAATTAATTGTTAAGTAAATGCTGGTTGGTCATCATGGACTGGGCACTGTGCTCAGTGCTTTCTTTCCCTTTCCAGTTACCCCAGTAACCCCGGGCGATTCTGTATTTTGTGTTGATTTTATGGGAGAGGATTCTCAGGCTTAGCATGGTCAAGTAACTTGCTGAAGGTCATTTGGTTGAATGAACTTTTCCTTTGTTTGTCCTGCCCGCTAGACTGGAAGCCCCTTAGGAATGAGTTCTTGTTGTCTCTAGCTGGTAACACATATCCTAGCTCGGTTCACAGCTCAGAGGAAGAGTGCAGTGGATCCCAGTGAAGTTGAGTTAAAAGGTGGCGCGTGCTTGTAATCCCAGCTACTCGGGAGGCTGAGGCAGGAGAATTGCCTGAACCCAGGAGGCGGAGGTTGCGGTGAGCCGAGATCACGCCATTGCACTCCAGCCTAGGTAAAAATAGCGAAACTCCGTCTCAAAAAAAAAAAAAAAAAAAAAAACCATTAGAGTGAACTTAACTAGCCTGCCATACAGTTTCTGGAGATGTTATACTTGCCTCCTTCTGGAAGGCAGGTTCAAAGCCTTTGTCACATTTCAGAGGGGACTGTGAGCCTGTTGAGCTCCTAGATTGGAAGCCAGGTCTGGCTGCAAAGACTCAGCTTCCCCCACTTGGAACATTAAACAGTTGTGAATATGATCATTTTGAAGAAGGCCAGGTTCCCTCATTTCGCAGGGCAGTGTGATTTAGTGGTTTGCAGTGAGCTGTGAGGTCCCTTTCTGCCATACTGCTTACTAGCTGTGTTGCCGGGAGAGTTACTTTACTTGTCCTGGCTTCAGACCTTGTTCTCATATGGAGATGGCCTTGGTTGTTATGATGTCAGATGTAAAGCGTTTACTGCAATGGCTGGTGTGTTGTTAGTGCTCGGTAAATAGTAGTTTCTGTTATTGTTATTGCCAGCATGAAAAAGTGTTGAAGAGCCAATGTTAAGTGAAGAAAATTGATAGAAAATTATGTGTACACTAGCATTACAACTATGAAAAAATCTGGGGTTGGGCATGGTGGCTCCTGCCTGTTTTCCCAGCACTTTGGGAATCTCAGGTAAGAGGATCGCTTGAAGCCAGGAGTTTGATACCAGCCTGCGCAGCATAGCAGAACCTTGTGTCTACAAATAAATAAAAATAAAAAAATTAGCAGGGCATGGGGACGTGTGCCTGTGTGTTAGCTACTCGGGGGGCGAGACAGGAGGATCGCTTGAGCACAGGATGTTGAGGCTGCAATGAGCTCCAGCCTGGGTAAGGGAGGGAGAGGCCCTGTCTCATAAATAAATAAATAAATAATTTTAAATGTATGTAAAAATCTGTGTACATGTGGACAAAAAGTGGTGGCATGTGAGCAGATACAAGTAGTTGTAGTTGTCTTATGGATAAAAGCAAACTTTAAGTTTCTCTTACAGTCTTAAATACGTTTCTGTCCTGAGACTGAGTAATTCAACATGTGGAAATCCTTCCCAAGAAACTAGAGATGAGGATAATTATTTATGTACAGGGGTGTTCTTTACTGTAGAGAGGGAAAATTGGCCATGTGCCATGTGCTTAGTAGTAGAGAAATAGTTATATTTTAGTGGAAAGTCATCAAAAATCATCTTTAAAAGACTATTAATTATAATAGGAAAATGCTCATGATCTAGACAAGAAAAATGAATCAGGATACAAAATTATACATATAAATGTATATGCATATACATTTATACAATATATATATCTATTTTTGAGACGGGGTCTTACTCTGTTGCCAGGCTGGAGTACAGTGGCATGATCTCAGCTCACTGCAGCATCTGCCATCTGGGTTCAAGTGATTCTCCTGCCTCAGCTTCCCAGGTAGCTGGGACTACAGGCGTGCGCCACCATGCCTGGCTAATTTTTGTATTTTTAGTAGAGACGGGATTTCACCATGTTGGCCAGGATGTTTTGATCTCTTGACCTTGTGATCTGCCTGCCTTGGCCTCCCAAAGTGTTGGGATTACAGGTATGAGCCACTTCGCCCGGCCTAATTTTTTTTTTGAGACAGAGTCTTGTTTTGTCGCCCAGGCTTGGAATGCAGTGATGTGATCTTGGCTCACTGCAATCTCCACCTCCTGAGTTCAGGTGATTCTCCTGCCTCAGCCTGCTTAGTAGGTGGGATTATAGGTGTACACCAACATGTCCAGGTAATTTTTGCATTTTTAGTAGAGACGGGGTTTTACCGTGTTGGCCAATCTGGTCTCGAACTCTTAGCCTCGAGTGATCCACCGCATTGGCCTCCCAAACTGCTGGGATTACAGGAGTGAGCCACCATCCCCAGTGTCAATTTTTGTTTTAGATTCAGAGGGTACGTGTGCAGGTTTATTACCTGGGTACATTGCGTGATGTGGAGGTTTAGGGCACGATTGGACCCATCTCCCAGGTGGTGAATATAGTACCCAGTAGGTAATTTTTCAGCTTGTGCTGTCCTCTCTGTCTTCTCCCTCTAGTAGTCCCCAGTGTTTGTTGCTGTCTTGATGTCTGTGTGTACCCACTGTTTAGCTTCCATTAATAAGTGAGAATATGCAGTATTTAGTTTTCTCTTCCTGTTTAATTTGCTTAGTATAATGACCTCTAGTCATCCATGTTGCTGCAAAGGACATGATTTTGTTTCTTTTTCATGGCTGCATAGAATTCTATGGTGTAAATGTTACCACCTTTTGTTTATGCAGTCCACTGTTGATGGGGATCTGGGTTGATTCCATGTTTTTGCTGTTATTTCCCACCTTTTCCATGCTAAGGGGATACTCTGTTACAATCCCCAACATTGTCTAGGGGCTGTGTGTGTTCCTCTCCCACTGCTGAGTGCCCCAGACTGAGTGCCCCAGGCCAAGTGCCAGGCACCTGTGTCCTCTCTCTGTAGAGCCCGTGTTCTGGTACTACGTGAAGGAGGTCCTCAACAAGCACGAGCTGCAGCGCTTCTACTCCCTGCGTCACATCGCCTCGGACGTGGGCCGGGGCCGTGCCTGGCTGCGCTGTGCCCTCAACGAGCACTCCCTGGAGCGCTACCTGCACATGCTCCTGGCCGACCGTTGCAGGCTCAGGTACGTGGCCGGAATGGGACCTGGAATGGGGTGGAGCAAGGGGTGAAGATCTTGGAATCTGGATTCAGACCATCTGGATTTTCATCCTAGTTCCCCAATCTAGGATGGGCCTCCCTGTGACAGCTCTGGTGTGTTCAGCTGAGCTGTGGGGAAAGCTGGGGGAGAATCATCGAGGGACTGCCTGTAAAGGGCTTGGCATGGCACCTGCCTACAGCCAGCTTGGATGCGGAGAGAGCTGTTGTCTTAAGACATAGCTTGCTCTTTACTTTCTGGATTTTTTTTCTTTGAGATAGATCTTGCTCTGTTGCCCAAGTTGGAGTGCAGTGGCATGAACATGGCTCATTGCAGCCTGGACCTCCCTGGCTCAAGCAATCCTCCCACCTTAGCCTTCTGAGCAGCTAGGGCCCCAATCATGTGCCACCGTACATGGCTAATTAAAAAAAATTTTTTTGCAGAGTTGGGGTCTCAGGGTGTTGCTCAGGCTGGTCTCGAACTCCTGGGCTCAAGTGATCTTCCTGCCTCAGCCTCTCAAAGTGCTGGGATTACAGGCGTAAGCTACCATTGCCAGATCTGGAATTTTAATTTGGGATTCTTACATTCATTCAATCCCAAACTGAAAACAATATCGAAATTTTAAGCTGGGTTTTTTTTTTTTTTGAGATGTTCTGTTGCCCAGACTGCAGTGCAGTGACACTATCTGGGCTCGCTGCAACCTCTGTTTTCCTGGTTCAAGCCATTCTCCTGCCTCAGCCTGCTGAGTAACTGGGATTACAGGTGTGCACCACCAGGCCCAGCTAATTTTTTTGTATTTGTAGTAGGGATGGGGTTTCATCATGTTGTCCAAGCTGGTCTTAAACTCCTGACCTCAGGCGATCTGCCTGCTTTGGCTTCCCAAAGGGTTGGGATTACAGATGTGAGCCACTGTGCCTGGCCAAGTCATTTATTTTTATTAAAACTTCCATTTTAGACTGGGCATGGTATCTCATGCCTGTAATCTCAGCACTTTGGGAAGCCAGGATGGGTGGATCACTTAAGGTCAGGAGTTTGAGACCAGCCTGGCCAACATGGTGAAACCCTGTCTCTACTAAAAATACAAAAATTAGCTGCATGTGTTGGTGCATGCCTGTAATCCCAGCTACGTGGAGGGGCTAAGGCCTGAGAATTGCTTGAACCTGGGAGGCAGAGGTTGTAGTGAGCCAAGATCATGCTACTGTACTCCAGCCTTGGCGATAAAGCGAGACTCTGTCTCAAAAACAAAGCAAAACAAAAAACAGAAACTTCCATAATTTTGTTATTCTGTTGTTGTTGTTGTTGTTGTTGTTTGTTTTGTTTGAGACAGAGTCTTGTTCTTCTGCCCAAGCTAGAGTGCAGTGGCATCATCTTGGCTCACTATAACTTCTGCCTCCCGGGTTCAAGAATTCATCCTGCCTCAGCCTCCTGAGTAGCTGGGACTACTGGCGCACACTACCACACTAGCTGATTTTTGTATTTTTAGTAGAGACAGGGTTTCATCATGTTGGCCAGGCTAGTGTCAAACTCCTGCTCTCAGATGATCCACCCGCCTTGGCACCCCTAAGTGCTGGAATTACAGGCGTGAGCCACCGTGCCTGGCTGTGGCCATTACTTTTGCTCTGAGAATAGTGGACTAGACATGTTGTTTTGTGTCCTTGAGTGATACAGAGTGACACTGATGAATCCTGTTCTGGTTCCTTAAGTAACTTCTCCATCAGCAATACCCAGATCTTCAACAGTGAAATTTCACTAAATTCAGTAAGCGGGCAGTTTGTCAGTAGTGTGACGTGCTCCTTTAATTTTTGTCTTGCCCTGTGTTCCCTAGTTCAGGTCCCCTTTTCTGTTTTATCTACTGCTGTGGTCACCTCTCTACTAGTAATGTTTCAGGTCTTCTGGTATTGTGCACTAGGACTCTAAAAATACCCTTAAAGTTCTCTGTTGCCTGTGGCACCTTGTTCAGTTGTATGGTAACCTCTATGAGTTTAAAATGGGAGTGCTTGGGAGCCGAGAGGACTGACCCTGATGGCACCTGTGTACTGCTCAGGGTCAGAGTCCAGGGGCTGAGAATGTCTGAACCTCTGGGGCATTAACCAACTTTGGTTGAGGAGAACATACTTTGGTTTCTTGAAGTGAATTTCTGTGAGACTCTTTGCTGCATATCATTTACGGGTAGTTCAGAGTTACATACTCAATCTCAAAGTTGAAGTGAACAGGAAGCAAGTTCAGCAGTTAAGAATCAGTCGACCTTACCTGGATCACTAGCCAATTCCCTAACCTGATGTGGGGAAAACACATTCATTTAGACGCACAAAACGGGCTCAGAATTTTTTTTTTTTTTTGAGACGGAGTCTTGCACTGTTGACTGGACTGGAGTGCAATGGTGTGATGTCGAGTCACTACAACCTCCACCTGCTGGGTTCATGCAATTCTCCTGCCTTAGCCTCCCTAGTAGCTGGGATTACAGGTGCGTGCCACCACACCGGCTAATTTTTTTGTAATATTAGTAGAGATGGGGTTTCTCTGTGTTGGCCAGATGGGTCTCAAACTCCTGACCTTGTGATCTGCCCACCTTGGCTTCCCAAAGTGCTGAGATTATAGGCGTGAGCCACTGTGCCCGGTCACGGGCTCAGATTTTTAAAGAATCGTGATTTTGGGAATCAGGTGCAGTCAGAATGTCAGCTTGAGCATGTGGTCTGTGTGTATACTTAACATTTTCTGGTTAAGTATATTGGAAATGTGTCTCTTTTCTCTTTCTGTTGGTTGTATTCAGTCACTTCAGTGGCTAATTTTTCTAGTCCCTCACTCAACTATAGGTTGCTTATCCCTGATTTTGCTTTAGTGAAATTGAGTTTTGCCTCCATTAATTTAGAATTCAATGACCTAGCGGGGAAGTTACGGCATTGGGGATTTTTGGTTGCTGTATCTTAACAGGGAGCCAGAGAGAGCTTGGAAGTTGGATTTGGGAGACCAGCTTTTAAGCTCTGGCTGGACCATTTTTTGGCCAGATGAGCTTGGTCAGGCCCTGTAGGCTTCCCTGACACCCCTACCTCACCTGCCATGTAGATTTGTGGGGCCTTTTTAGCCTCCTAGCCCTTTCCAAGGATAACTTGGGCATTCATGTAACCCAGGCAGGAATTATATTGCTATTATTATTATTGTTATTTTGAGGCAGAGTCTTGCTCTTTCATCCAAGCTGGACTACAGTGGTTCGTTCTCTGCTCACCGAACCTCTAGGTTCAAGTGATTCTCCTGCCTCAGTCTCCCAAGTGGCTGGGAGTACAGGTGCCTACTGTTAGGCATGGCTAATTTTTTATATTTTTAGTAGAGACAGGATTTCACTATGTTGACCAGGCTGATCTTGAACTCTTGACCTCAAATGATCCCCCCTGCCTCGGCCTCCCAAGTGCTGGGATTACAGGCGTGAGCCACTGCACCTGGCCAAGGCAGGCATCGTGTTAAATGCCCTGGTTAATGAAGCCATAGAGGCTCTGTGATTTCTGTCTGAAATGGTCTCTTCTTGTATTAGGAAATCAGGCAAGCCCTGTTGTCTGGGCTTAGATTTCCTGTCTGTCTCTTGGGGGTCATTGCTTGAGTGGAAGTCACCCATCTGTCTGCTTCCTTCTGCTTTGCTGCTTTATAGATACATTTACATATCATGTCTATTTTAGTATTCTAAAGCTGGAGGTGTCAGGGGACCAGCAAGGAAGTTGTAGGATGTATGGGTTCCATCTTCTGTTCATAACCAAAAGCTTTAAACCAGCAGAGACCTCAGACAAATCATATCCCTCCTGAGGTAACCAGGTGCAGATGTTCCAGGGAGCTAATAGAATTGCCTGGTCAATGGACACAGGGAACCACTACTAAGAACTGTTTCCTTTTCTCTTTCAATCTGCAGCACTTTTTATGAAGACTGGTCATTTGTGATGGATGAAGAGAGGTCTAGCATGCTTCCTACCATGGCAGCTGGTAAGCCTGGCCCAGGCCAGAGCGCCGGGCCTTGTGATGCTTATGAGCAGAGGGGCTGCCTTGGGGTAGATCCACAACCCCATTTGATGCTGTGATTCTTTCTTCCCTGTCCCTCGATAACTTAATGAGTCACTTGCTGCTGTCCTTTTTTTTTTTTTTTTTTTTTTTACTAGCATTGAATGTTGGGTCCATTTTGCATCCTTTTTTTTTCTTAGAGCCTCACTCTGTCACCAAGGCTGGAGTACAGTGGTGCGTGCAATCTTGGCTCACCTCAACCTCCACCTCCTGAGTTCAAGTAATTCTCCTGCCTCAGCCTCTGGAGAATCTAGGATTACAGGAATCTGCCACCACTCCCGGCTAATTTTTGCATTTTAGTACAGATGTGGTTTTACTATGTTGGCCAGGCTGATCTCCAACTCCTGAGCCCAAAGTGTTGGGATTACAGGCACAAGCCACTGTGCCAGGCTAGAATGTTGGGTCGATTTATTTAGAATGTGAGACCCTGGCAGAGAAAGTGTAGATTTGAAGGTTTTTAGTTGGCCTTTGGAGATGTAATATGCATTGGGGGGAATTGGAGGTGGGAGACCTATCTTTGAATTCTGGCTTTACCCCTTGCTACCTAGTAACCTAGGGTGGATACTGTAAGCTTTGCTACCTTTTCTTTCCTCTCTGTGAGGTGGGAATCATGCTGTCTCAGCTGTCAACTTCACGGGGCTGTGAGAGAAGCATGTGAGGTCAGGAGTCATGTACATGATTAGTCAACCTGGAGGCCCTGGGTTGATGTTACTCTGTGGACTGTTATACTCTTTGCTGTTTGACTTAAAGGGTGAAAGGTGGAATCAGCTGGACTGAAGTGGGCAGCTTGCTTCCTCTTTCCAAGTTCTTTGTTGCCTCCTTTTTGTTTTTCCTTGAAAGTTTATACTAAGTCTTATGTATTTGGGGTTATGTCCTGTTCATTGATAAGAAAAAGGATTTGACCATGATTTCCTTTGTAGGTCATAAGATACCAGTGTAAGTGTTTGCCCACAGCAATGACAGTGGTGCTGTCAGTGCACATTTGATGGTTTACTGAGCTGAGTGTTTTTATGAGTGAGTGCCTTTAATGCTTAGAATCCTGTGAGGGAGATAATATTGTCCCCGTCTTACAGATTAGGCAACTGGAGTACGGAGAGAAGATAAGTTGCTGGACCAAGGTTTTGTAGCTAGTAGATGGCAGTGCTGGAATTCACCTCCAGGCAGCCTGATCCCAGAGCTTGTGTCTTTACCTTCTCCCATCTGACTTATTCCTATTTGTCTTCCTGGCTGTTAGGGAGAGAATGTGACATTACTCTACTCCCATGATAATGGGTATCTGCTGACCCCAGTTTTGTGGGAAGTTTTAGTTCTTTTTTTGAGACTGAGTCTTACTCTGTTGCCAGCCTGGAGTGCAGTGGTGCGATCTTGGTTCACTGCAACCTCTGCCTCCCGGGTTCAGGTGATTCCCCTGTCTTAGCCTCTTGAGCAGCTGGGACTACAGGTGCATGCCACCATGCCTGGCTAATTTTTTTGTATTTTAGTAGATGGGGTTTCACTATGTTGGCCAGGATGGTCTCGATCTCCTGACCTCGTGATCCGCCCTCCTCAGCCTTCCAAAGTGCTGGGATTACAGGCGTGAGCCACCACACCCAGCCAAGGGAGGTGTTTTTGTTGTTGTTGTAGTTTTCGAGACAGAGTCTTGCTCTGTCACCCAGGTTGGAGTGCAGTGGTGCGATCTTGGCTCACTGCAACCTCTGTGTGGAAGGTTTTTTAATATCTGTTTAAGATCAGTGTGTCTACTCTTGTGTACTCTGTTGTCTGCAGCTGTCTTCTCTTGTTAGGGGGATGACTGCCCATCAGCAAGCACTCCAGACTTTTCCCTTTTTTTGGGCAGGTCTGAACTCCATACTCTTTGCGATTAACATCGACAACAAGGATTTGAACGGGCAGAGTAAGTTCGCTCCCACCGTTTCAGACCTCTTAAAGGAGTCAACGCAGAATGTGACCTCCTTGCTGAAGGAGTCCACGCAAGGAGTGAGCAGCCTGTTCAGGGAGATCACAGCCTCCTCTGCTGTCTCCATCCTCATCAAACCCGAACAGGAGACTGACCCGCTGCCCGTCGTGTCCAGGAACGTCAGCGCTGGTGAGCAGGAGCTGTGCTTGAGGCAGAGCAGAGGGAAGCAGAATGTGGCTGATGAGGTGGATGAACACACCTTGTCACCTGAAAGTCGTTCCAAGGGGAATGGAGTCCAGTCCACTTGCATTTTCCGTTCACATTTGTGTTTCTGTTTCTCATCCTCATTCACTCTGAAAGGACTCTGATGGCCTTTAGATGCAAGAATTGCAATGTGGAAAAATGAGCAGCTCAGCCACAGCAAACGGAAAGTGAGGTGTGAGAGACACGGGGAGCCAGATGGCGTTGATCCTTATTCATTCATTCCTGTATTTGTCCCTTCATCATGTTCTGTGTGCTAGGCAGTGAACTGAATAGGAAAGACAGATTGCCAGCAGGTAGCCCACAGTCTGCTTTGGGATGGGTGTGGGTGGGTAGTTCATGATAAAGTATATAATTTATGGGCCAGGCGCGGTGGCTCAAGCCTGTAATCCCAGTACTTTGGGAGGCTGAGACGGGTGGATCACGAGGTCAAGAGATCGAGACCATACTGGTCAACATGGTGAAACCTCGTCTCTACTAAAAATACAAAAAATTAGCTGGGCATGGTGGCGTGTGCCTGTAATCCCAGCTACTCAGGAGGCTGAGGCAGGAGAATTACCTGAACCCAGGAGGCGGAGGTTGCGGTGAGCCGAGATTGCGCCATTGCACTCCAGCCTGG